>JAECUM010009903.1:0-36759 GCA_016617855.1 Megalonaias nervosa
TCTCTCTCTCTCTCTCTCTCTCTCTCTCTCTCTCTCATGCACACACAAACACACATGACAATCTCATAAAGTTCAATAGACCTGACAATGCTACATGGACAATAATCAGAAGGGGGCCTACACGCCACAAGTACAGCGCCCTCTACAAGAGAAAGGCGAATTCCAGTTTTTCAAAAACAATGTAGATATTAAAATTTGACTTCTCCTAAATTGTTGGGCCAAATATATTAAAATTTAAAGATGTAATACACAGAATTCTGTTGATTAAGTGCATATTATACTTAAGTAAAAAAAATGTTTCATTAAATACAGAAACGTTTTAAATGATTGTACTAAAAACAATTTCGCCGCAAGAAAATACCATAAATAAGCATATGTAAACTTTAGCAATTTCAAAGTAAGTGGATACCCTCGTTGTTCACATTTTACAGAAATACATGAAATAATGCCATTGATGACTAAATTAGTTTTGCCTGCAGTGTCATGCTCTACCCTTGACTTAAAATTACTGATGACCATAATAATTATACCTGCAGTTTCAAAGCATACCCTGGACTTAGCATCAGTGCTGACTGTATTTGTTTTAATTGCAGTGTAAAAGCGTACCCTTGACTTATTATCACTGATGACTGTATTAGTTTTACTTACAGCGTCAAAACCTACGCTTGACTTGCTATCAGTTATGACTGTATTAGTTTTACCTACAGCTTCAAAGAATAACTTTGATATGCGACCACGTATAACTGTATTAGTTTCACCTGCAGTCTCAAAACCTACCCATGACTTACTATCACTCAGGACTGTATTAGCTTTAATTGAAGTTTCAAAGCCTACAATTGACATATGACTATTGATTATTGCATTAGTTTTACCTGTAGTTCAAAGCATAGGTATTAGTTTTAATTGCAATGTCAAAGCCTGCCTGTGACTTACTATCACTGATAACGTCCGTTTCACAGCCTACCCTTGACTTAATGTCACTGATTACTGTATAAGGTTTATCTGCAGTGTCGAAGCCTACCCTTGACTTACAATCACTGACGACTTTATTAATTTTAATGCAGTGGCAAAGCTTACCCTTGACTTACAATCACTGACGACTTTATTAGTTTTAATGCAGTGTCGAAGCCTACCCTTGACTTACAATCACTGACGACTTTATTAGTTTTAATGCAGTGGCAAAGCTTACCCTTGACTTACAATCACTGACGACTTTATTAATTTTAATGCAGTGTCGAAGCCTACCCTTGACTTACAATCACTGACGACTTTATTAGTTTTAATGCAGTGTCGAAGCCTACCCTTGACTTATAATCACTGACGACTTTATTAGTTTTAATGCAGTGTCGAAGCCTACCCTTGACTTACAATCACTGACGACTTTATTAGTTTTAATGCAGTGTCGAAGCCTACCCTTGACTTACAATCACTGACGACTTTATTAGTTTTAATGCAGTGTTCAAGCCTACTCATGACTTAGTTTAGACTGCACTGGCAAAGCCTACCCTTGACTTACTATCACTAATAACTGTACTAATTTCACCTGCAGTGTCAAAGCCTGCCCTGGGCAAATTATCCCTGATTACTATATAAGTTTTACCTGAAGTATCAAAGCCTACTCTTGACCAAATATCCCTGATGACTGTAATAACTAATATATTATGTCTGCAGAGGAGGGAAGTAAGTTATATTTACTTGTAAGATGACCACCTTAATAGTCTTATGTGCAATAAATCCCCTGCATCCCTCAAGCATCTTTTGTCTATATCGCATCATTTCAGTTGAGGGATGGAAATACCATGTGACAACACGATGAACATTGTGTCATTGTATCCCCAAAACAATTGAACAAGACAATTAACTTTATTAAAGACCGGTTTTTCAAAATGACCACACTAATCTGTGAGTAAAAGAAACATGTAAATCAAGGAACTATAAAAGTTGTGATATCTTTTGAAATTTAACATGTTGATACTACACATGATATTCCACTACAGACTAAATAAAATGAGAAAATAAAAATATCTGAATCCATCTACATGTCGCTAGAACATTTATAGCCATAGTATAACAATTTACTCCAGTATATACATTCCTCCTAATGACAATCTTAGATCTAACATAGTCACGCTTCTGGTATTGCTATCCTAGTGCTGCTATGTTTGATCTGTTTACTACTGACCGTTGCTGCCTACCTTCAATTATGAAACGGCAAATTCTCAACTAAATAGCAAAAACCCGACGATAGACTGGTGACAATATATTATACACCGGCATGTTCGTGTTACACTGTTGTTCAAAAGCGAATCAAAGTCTGAGCGAATAATCAATATTTCACATCAGTGTATTTAATTACGGCCTTCGTAAGTTTCTTCCAGAAATCGTCCAGCTTGTTTACATCTTCTTTTCCGGGCCATTCCATCCTTGTCCATTTGTAACACACTTTTCGAAGTGAAGAAGGAAACGATTTTATCTTTATCTGTTCCAAAACCACTATAATAATTGGCTTCTGTTGATAGATGGCAATCTCGGACTCAAATTCACACCAGCGACTGCTTGCGAATTCCTTCGAAATAACAAACAGTACGGCTGTACACGAAGATACAGCTCGAATAATTTCATCTGAAATACTGGTTCCCACGTCAAAATCTCTGTCTGATATGCACACAAGTTTGTCGGCAACTTTCAGTTCTCGCTGAAGCCTTGATTCCAATTCAGGAAAGATGTGTTTCAGTACCGTCTCACTATCGGCAAAACTGTATGCAAGGTACAGTAGAAAATGTTGTTGTGGGGCAACGTTTTCCTCGACAAAATCGTTGAGTTGCTTCCGAATTCTACGTATGCGCAGAATATTTTGATAATGACGATAGTAGAAGACAGCACAAATAGCCATGATAGCTGGTATGCTGAAAAGACCAAAAATCCCAACATACCTTTTGAGCTTACATTCATGGCTGAATGAATCAATTTCATTTATATGGCTCGAGAGTGAGATTCCTGTCTGGGTGCAAACTACTTCAGTAATATTCACAGTGGGTGCTTTTTGGTTGGATAACCAAACATAAAGATCATTGTTCTCGCAACTGCAGTCTAAAGGGTTGTTTGCCAAGAACATAATGAAAGACCTTCTATCTATCAGATTTCGTGTTTCACTGTCTAAAGTAGTTATTCGATTGTTGCGGATGTTCAAAACACGTAAGTTAATCAAATTGCTTGATAACCAGTCAGTTACACTCAATAGATTGTTTGAAAGATCCAAGATTTCCAGCTTAGGATTGTTGGCAAAAATGCCTTTGGGAAGGTAAGAAAACCGATTTGATGAAAGATCCAGAGTGTTCAGCTCTGTGTTGAATGCAAAGAAATCACTTGGAAGCTTAACAAGCCCATTTGATGAAAGATTAAGAGTCATAAGATTTCCGTTTCTCCGCGTTAGGTTTGTAAATTCATCAGGGTTGCTATTCTCCATTTTAGACAGTTCATTTCCGTTTAAAAGGAGAGTTTTCAATGACTTCAACTCTGAGAAAACAAGCGGAGAAATATAGTTGCAAAAGTTCATGGAAAAGTCAAAAACTTCTAACTTATGGAGACCTTTTATTTCTAGATCAAATCTTTGATAACAACAGTTGGATAAGTGCAGTTCTCTTATGGGTATTGTCTCTGGTAACGTGCATTTTGATTGATATTCGCATAGTACCTTGCTGCATTGGTTGCTGCCGCCAATACTTATAACTTCTAAAGTCTTGAACAAAGTACAATTTGTCATAAAAATTAATAGTGCACAGAACAATGCTTCCCTTCTCTCTTGCCTATTGCTATCCTCACATTTATCCTGCCTAAACGATTCAACGAGGGCATTTGGACCATAGAATCTTTTCAAGTTTTTAAAGTTTCTAGCACTGTAATAGGTAGGCATATAAATATCGACATTATTTTGAGAGACATCTATTTCTTCAAGAAACGGAAGAAAGTTATTTATGTTTGGGCTATTTATGATTTTAATATTAGAGTCCACGGCATGTATAATTCTAAGTTTTGTTTTCTCGAAGGATTTGAAAAACAAATCATCGAGAACGGCACCGTTAAAATCGTTGATCCTGTTAGCATAAAGTTCGTCCAATGCGGCTCCAGAAACATTAATTATTTTGGCAAGATTATCGAAATTTAAATTTCCATTATAACTTACATCCAAGAAGGTGAGATGCAGTGGTGATTGCACATTACCTGCAACAAGATCTATTGGTCCTAACCGTAGCACAAGCTTTGTCAAGTTAGGCAAATTTTCTAAATATGCCATTTGGAAGTTTGCGTTCTCCATATCGTCAGCTTGGAGATTCTGAACCTGAAGTTCTTGAAGGGAATGCCAGTTGAACTGAAGAAATTCTTGCAATGGGAAAAGTTGAGACTCAAAGCTGTTGTTGAATATAAGATCTAATCTTTGAATGGTTTTAACTTCAGATTCAAAGAAATCTTGCCAATTGAGCGGCCTGTTTGCTACATTGTATGTAATGTTGCAAATGGTTGAAACATTAGTAATATTTATGCAAGGGCAACTCGGATAACATATGGCCACTGATTGTTTGCCCATTACAATGACAATAGCAACAGCCAAACAAAACATACACCTGAACTGCATGGCTCATCTGGGAAACGAAGATTATCTGTAACAGAGACAGAAAGACAATTATTATTAAAGACAGAGATCAATAGTATCTATACTATATATCAGCTTCGATCTGTAGATAAGCTACACAGGAAAAGGTTACGAATATTCGAGCGTTTTTCCTGATTTAAGACCTTTCTCTTTATTTCGCTTTGAGATTTACAAGTCACCGCTTTCGGAAAACAACCTAAATAATATTTAGGTCACAAAACCTTCCTTTGCTTTGTATGTTCTGAAGACGCTTAGTTTAACATTGAGGATAGTATATTTACTGGATGGTTAGGAATATTGAAGTTCGGTAAATAATCATCCTGTTGTGACAAATGTTAATTGCCTATTGACTCATATTTGTACGTATCACTGAATAAATACGCTCAAATAAACATGAAATAGCACCTGACAAGTCCGACTTCTGCGTATGATTTTAGCATATAGCAATCTACAATTAGCCAAACTGAATGCTGGGAAATGTTGAAGAGGCTGTAAGAACATGTGATAAAATGAAGTTTTCTGTGATTTGTATAAGCAAATAAATGTCGAATAACGTACAGGTAATTGCATTTAATTTTGCAGCGTCAGGAGTGACAAATATTCTGTACATGCCGGAACTTCATTGCAGTCTATACACAAAGCAAGTAAGAATATAAATGCAAAATCCGATCGGCCTTTTTTGTCACTCTGTGACTCATAGGAAAGACAAGGGCAACAGCAAAAGCAAAACAAAAGAAATCAAATTCCAAAAAAATGAGGTTTCTTTATACTGGAATCAATGTACTTGTCTTCTCTTTTTTCGACTCGTAATGCATTCAGCTGTATATTAGCAGATAAACTTTTGATGTCATCTTGTGAGAGAGAGAGAGAGAGAGAGAGAGAGAGAGAGAGAGATGCAAACCAATAGCTCTTTTTCATTAAATACTACTCATTAGTAACCTCACTTTAGGTATTCCAGTTAGTAAACAACTGCATCAGATATAATATTTTTTAAATATTTCTTAGATAAATGCATGACGACGATGTCCCTTTCCAAGCGTTGTTCTGTATTTTGAAATGATAACTGTTTTGCTAATTTTAAATTGTTCCAAATTTATTTATTGTCAGGTAACCTCGTAGGTTCATTGCTACTTTTCAACTGTTTTTATCGTTACCTGTTTCAGATCGAGTCATGTTTATCGATCCACACAGTGTTCTGTTATAGCTATCAGTTAAAGTCCATTTCGCTTCGTGTTAATGTATGGACATTCTAGTATTTAGGATTCTTGTAAATCTTTCTACCCCAGCTGCATTCTTGTCTGCTTATATCACGGAATATTTCCCGTTATCATGCGAGGGATCCTTTAATATTTTTGTGTAAAATTATTTTCCTTAATCAAGCTGTATCGTTTCAGACTTTCTTCTTCACAGGTTTCTGAGCGTTGTTTGTGTAAGTCACCGCATTTCTTATTTTAACTTTCCCAGTCTAAACGAGATCTATAGAAAATATTTATGACATAATGTACTTATGTCCATCGTTCTATTTTTCATACGTTTGATGCCAACTGTATCTGTTGGCCTCTTGTCTTTGGTCTTATCTAACTAGTTTGTCTGAAGAACGTATTTTTATTGGAACATTTGGTTTGTCTTTTTAAATCTTATAACAATTGAAGATTTATGTCAACTTTTCACCTCTTGTCCATGCTGGCTCTCATACAGTTGCTTTATAAACTGAATCAATGTTTGATGAGTTAATCAAACTATGTTTTTTATAAAGTCCCTCTCTCTGTAGAATCGTTAGAAATGGATGTTGCAAAATATTCAAGATATTTAGGTTGCAGTTTAATTTAGCTACGAACAAATTTGTGTATTTGATTACAACAAATGCATAATTTATTCCCTTCGTCATACCGTATTGCATTAATCATTTCGCTTTCAAAGCTACTGCTTTTTCTATCAGTCTTATCTTTTCGTAAGGTATTCATTCAATATTCGTTTTCCCACAACATTGGAATATACCTTTTTCATGTCTGTCATGACAATTTTACACTTGTATTTTCTTATAAGTTATTTTGGAATATAAGTAACTTTGACCACATTTGTGTCCCATGCAAGCATACAAATAAATAGGCACTAACTATTGTTGACAACATTCATCATTTCATGTAGTATTCATGATATACTTCTATAACGTCTCGACAAAATGTTGAATTTAACAATGCGAAGTTTGTCAGCGAAGCTGTACAGAGCACTTTTCAGTATTTTCTCTTTTCTAATTATGAACATATAGTGAATTATTTTATGTTGGCTTGTCTTTTGACCGTGTCACTGTACCGCTTGCCAGTCACGTCTAAGCAGCTTCACCAACCGTAAATTGGTATGTATTAAACTAGTAACACAAAAGTCAGACTGGACTAGTTCTAGTAATTGTTATTTTCGAGGTTCCGAGGATCATAAATTTTGATTTTGATTGCTATCGTGTGGCGAACAACAAAAACAAGACGGGTGAAAATCTGTCAACACATACACAAATTAAGAGTTGTGTCAGTTCCTTCATTCAATCCTTGTAACAAATGAAAATTAATATTTCATTTATTCTTGAGTGTTGCGAAGTAAAGCAAGCTGAATCATTAATTTTATTTTGTGTGTTTTAACCTGGGTTTGATATGAAATATCCTCTGACTTTATGAAAGGGTATATTCCTCTCTTGCTGCTTTTTGATTTTCTTTTGCATCTGGGGTAGTTTATTTTCTGTCAAAGTCATACAGTGTACATATTCCTGGCGACGTATTTTGCTTTGGTCATAGTATTATGCATGGCAAGAAATAATATCTGGATTAGACTTACAGAGTTTAGAATGATTATTTCTTAGTATAATGTTTCCTCATCTCCAACTATTATACACGACAACTGTATACGTGTACATGGGTCTCCGCCTACTGTTCTTTTTCGCGCGCGCGCGCGTCTGTGTGTGTGTGTGTGTGTGTGTGTGTGTGTGTGTGTGTGTGATTGGATTTTTAACGTTCCTTTAACAGTTTTGCCGTCATACCGCTATGATGTCTGCCATGTGACAGTTTATTGTGATGTCTATCACTGAGGCATCTTGCCTCAGATATGTAACATCATGTCCCACCCAGTCATATTATCATGACACTAGGCCGACCAGTCCTCACCCTAACCTCTTATTGCTGAGCGCTAAGTGAGGCAACTGCTAGTACCATGTTTGTCAGTCTTTGGTATGAGTCGGCCGAGGTTCGAACCCTCGACCTCCCGCATCCGAGGCGGATGCTCTAACTACTTAGGCCGTCGGAGCGGTCGTCACTTATCGTATACCATTATGTAATTGTAGATCGTAGATTGAAAAATATGGTAATGACTAAAACCATATGTCTTTATCCATACATGGCATCTTAACGTAAACGATCCATCTCAAGTAACAGATGAAACATTCAGTTATCTCTTTAAAATTCATTGTATCAACGTTGTACGTTGATCACCCGAAATATTTAAATTTGCATATAGCCGTATACAACCACACCTGAGATATTTTGAATGTTAAAAACATAAGTTATTATGGTAAATTTCATATGTAAATTATGAACAATTACATGCAAATATATCACTGAATCGATAACACTTATTACAATTAATCATGATTTGTACAACAGATTTTTTATGAATAACAATGCCAGAAGTAGTTCATATAATTGTGAAGAGGACATAGTTTCATAGGCAAGAGTTATTTACGATAATTTTAATTCAGATTGTTTAATTGGTAATTAATCAAGAAACCGTTAAGTAATCAAACGTGAGAGCCTTTAGTGCGATGAATGTATTGATTTATCTTACCTACGAGAATGGGACAGGTGTATTTCATATAGAATGGTCCAAACTCCTTGGAAATTCTTGGGAATCGTGGAACACTTTTAACGTTACTTGACTAGTTGCTGCATTGCTCTTGCTACAACATCGGTCTGAACTGTCTCTCACTGAGACTAACGAACTTAACAGGTATTTAAGAGTCTTTTAAATTCAGGTAAAGGTTGCACTACTTGTTTGTTTGATACCCTGATAAAGGTGCATATACCGCTTATGACTAGTTTTAATCGTGTATGGTTTTTTTTATTGTCATTCTTACGCATCATAAATCTCCATCCATCTTCCCGCTAATTCAAAAGTAACTAACACGCCATGGATCGTTGTGAACTTTTACCTTGTCAATGACATGATTGTAATGCAAGGATGATAATGTATTCATATTGAAGCAATGTCCTTTCATTAATCATTACAACTGTTACAGCAATGTATTACGTTGCATATCGCCAAGCAACCGAATGAGGATAAATGTATACAGCCATGGGTACAAATTGGTAAAATGTATACATCCCTTAGGCGAATGGCTTTTAGTAGTAGTAGTAGTAGTAGTAGTAGTAGTGTTTTGTTGTTGATGTTTTTTGCATTAGTCACACTATAAATATTATTAACAAACAGACAAAATGCAGTGATTATACATATGATCAAGGTTTTTGAACTACAATGTATTTTAATAACATCCAAAGTAAAATTTTTAAAAAAATCCAAAAGCAGTTACAATATAATTTATGAAACCGGACAAAACACACAGTGGTAAAACGTTCAGCAAATTACCTTGTTAAAATTAACTTATGAGCATCAAATAGTTGTCATATCCTGCAATGAAAAGTCATATCAAGCGTTATTGTGTCTTATTTAAAAAGTCGTATCAACTAAGGGTCGTTATGTCTTGCAATGGAGAGGTCTCATCAGTGTCTATAAATTCTCATGCCTTGCCATGGACAGAAATCATGTGAGCAACTATGCACTGTCACGTCTTGCAATGGAAAGTCATATTAAAATCTAAACGTCCATATCTTTCAATGCAAGGCCATGTCAACTTGTGCTCATTTTCATGTATTGCCAGCGTTTATGGATTCCCCTGTAGAGCTGTGGAATGTCATGACAGCGTACAGGCTTTGTCCTTTTTTGCCATTAACGCAATGTCAGCATTTATTAACTGTCATGTTTGGCATCAAGGATGGTGTCAGCGTCTGTACATTGCTATATCTTGCCTTGAAAGGTAATGTCAGTGTCCAAGCATTGTCAAGCTTTGCAAAGGTAGTTGATGTAACTAGAACGCACAAGGCTGTTATCAGATTTAATTACATTACCTCCATACAATATTTAAGTTATGCATCTTCAGCATGGCCATTCAACTGTATCCGTTAGTGAAACATTAAATACGAGGTCTCGTAGGTCCTTGTCAACGCATTTATATCCACTTACGGAGAAATCCCATGTTGTGTCACACTTATGTAGTACAAAGAAATGTTACACTTGAAAGAGGAAGTAGGGTGATTAAGAGAGGAGAGCTGCAAATACTATTAAAGTATTGAAATTTGAATCTGAGTGAAGTCCATGGTGTTCAACTGAATGGAAAACAGTATACTGGTTGGCCCATGGCAATCAGAGAATTAATTGATTTTAATTCCTGGCATCTCTTTGCTCTCTTGTCCGGTACTAAGATGCGTATGAATGATGGGGCTACCTATTGAAACCCTGTTTTTCATTCCATATTCCCCCATTTCCTTCGCATTGTAGGTCAACTGATTGAACCCTTCTCATATCAGCCATATAAACTGCTAATTAAGAGAACGGAATGTTTCAATTTCACAAAGGAAATCGTGTTCCATTTTTGGCTCATAAAGTTTTATCGGCTTTCGCTTTGTCGCTTATTGCCAAAGGTGTTATTATTTTCACGCTCTGATTCCAAGTTTGTTATTTGACAAGATTTCTTCAAATTTTAATCTATGTGAGTTATAAATATGAGCAAGATAAATATTAGTAACTATCTCCCTTGCTTTGGCAATCTTTTATCAGAAACTTTCATTGCTAACTATTCATATGAATATGTGCTTAAAGTGATCTGCAGGCCCTGAGTCCGGTTGAAGGCCCTTAAGTCCGGTTGCAGGTCCATGAGTCGGGTTGCTCTTTGTCTTATTCAGTTTTTATACTTTATCAGAACAAGTGTATGCACATGTCACTATTACAAGAAACTAATACAGATTACAAAGATAATATGTAACAGAATCTCCGTAATCTATATAGTGATTAATACTTCTAATTGTGTCTAAAGTAATTATAATAAGGAAAAAATCTATTTGTTAACACAACCAAAAAGAGATAAATTATTTTAAAATGGCTAAAACGTCACATTTGTCTGGTTACAGAAAAGCCAAAGAACACCTGAACTCAACATATATTCATAGATACATTCGTTCTTTCATTAATAAATATGTGTTTTTTAAAATATAAACTAATTCCATCTGATACTAAAACTTTTCATAATAGAAAAGACTATTTCTTGGCATCCATGTTTTGTGCTCAATTGGCAATTAAAGATCCTAATAGATGTGTGAGACCTCTAGTATATCGCTATGGATCCAATTTTTCATCGATGTGTTTATATGCACCTATCCAGCTCCTACAACATACCTATAAAATTACTTTCCTGATGCCACTAGTATATTAAAATGAAAGATTTGAACGTGTATATATATACAGGTACAAAGTTCATTTTGTCTTTAGTACATACATTATCAAATCTTATTGTGGTGCTGAACAGTTCATTTTCTTCTAAAGTCGATTTTCACTCTGTGCGTGTGTGTGTGTGTGTGTGTGTGTGTGTGTGTGATTTGGATTCTTAACGTAGCTTTAACAATTTTTCAGTCATATCGCTACGATGTCTGCAGTGAGGCAGTTCATAGTGGTGTCTAGCACTGGGGCATTATGCTGCAGACATGTAGCATGATGTCCCACCCAGTCACATAATCCTGACACAAGGCCGACCAGTCCCAACACTAACCTCTTAATGCTGAGCCCCAAGCGAGGCAGCTGTTAGTACTATTTTTATAAGTCTTTGGTATGACTAGGCCGGGGATCGAGGCAGAAGCTCTAAACACTAGGGCACTGGTGCGGTCCAGTTTATTAATTACACTTGCATATTGTAAAATGTATTAATGCTTCTTTATGTTATGTGTACTAATTCCAAGTTATATTAATTTATGTGATCAGTCTTAAATTTGCATTCGAACAAAAGCAAACAATAAACGTTTTGTTGTATTCATCGTCTCCATTTTATCCTCCTCTTTTCACAGCCACCAGCTCATATTCATAAGATAACATATATCGTATTTCATGATATTTTTCTTTCAGTTCTAACATCGTCTGTTATTTGGACTAAAAATTATAAAACAAAATACAATTCCGGCCACATTGTTTCGAATCATTTATCAGCCTTCACGACACTCAAAACTCTCTCTCTCTCTATTTTAGTGGAGATATAATTTAGTAGAAAGTAAAGTGTTCTGTACTGATTACAAGGACATTGTCACCTAGGATTCAGACTGTACAACAAGCAGTAAGTTGACAGGTGTACGCACACAAAGCGATGTCTATAAGGAAGTGAAGATAGGAGTTTACACTTTTTACTTAATCTCCTGTGTGTCAATAAATCTAGGACGTTGTTATGACTGCCTTGTCCTATTCCCTAATTTGCTTACTAAGGCAGCTATCTTGATACTATCGTGATTTTTTTTGGGGGGGGGGGGATCAGATGTTTATTCCTTTGCTAGTTTTAATTCAGGTCCGCATTGCTTGAGGTTAGATTTCATTTGGAGTGAATACTAAATACTGTAGAAAGACAAAGCAATATTCCGTCACTTTTGAACAAAGTATTTTGGGTGGAATTTAGCGATTTTATTTAAGATTTGCCAGCTACATACGGATGCGCTCAAGGTCTTACATGTTGGATAAGGTTTATGACTGTCGGCATGTCACGTGGGATCATTTCACATATGAACATTGTAATACGTTGTTGACTAGTTAAAATGCATTCATATAGAAAACATCCATGCAAGAAATGAATCTACAAATATAAGATAATTAACGTTGAAAATAAAACGTTTCCTAATTCTGAGAAATATTATTAAAAGTAAATACAGAAAATTTAACATTGTTGTGGAAAATATACTGTATATTTAATGCAGCATAAAATATTTATATCACATTGTCTGCCTAGTAAAATTAAAATGAAATAATCTAATTTCAATCAAAAATAATCTTTCTTCATAACATTTCTTTCACGCAATCTGTTCAAACTTTATTTAAATAACAAAATAACCATGGGCAACGATAATGAGTTTCAAGCCAATTTTCTGATGATGAAAAGTAGTAAAACAATAATTTAAGAACACCAATACGACACCATTCACAAACTAAATAACAAAGTAGCTAAATAAACACACACACACACACAGAGTGGGATTTTTTGGCCTTTTATTTCCGATATTGGTCACAGCCTTCAAACCCCATGACGTTTGTTCGTTGAGAATAAAAGCCACATATTATCTTGGATTATTAGTCCACGAAAGTGGCATGTCAAATTGCACCTAGTATATGGGTGTTATGTCAAAATAAACAAAATTCAGGGCTATAGAAGGCCGTAACCTTAATCAGGACCAAAAAAAAAGGACTAAAATGGCAAAATCCCTATATTGACACTACTCCATGACGGACGCTACCTTGGTAACAATGGGGTGCTATTGTGATATTTTTAATAAACTTTTTGTACCTTTCTTCAACCTTTTCAGCACTAATTACTTATATAACTATTAAGTTAGCTGTTAGACAATTTGTGAAAAGCTGTAAGATGAATATTTATAAAATAGTCTCCGTTTTCATATTTAATGTTCTTTTTAATGATTGGAACCCAAACGTCTTATAGATTCAATATATTCTTTATGAACTTTTATATGGAAGATATATATTCATTTTGTTATGATGATCACTGAAATATTTAAATATGTATTCAGCCACGTACACCTCATCCAAGTTACTTTTAGCGTTAAAAATATAATCCAAGTCGATACAGTTAATTGGTTTTATGGAGATATTTAACAATTATATACACATATTTTAATTTTGTATTTAATATCACTCAAATTACAATAATTAATCATGATTTGTACTTTAAAGCTGCATTATTGTAAACACAAAAAATAAAATGGTACCAATAGTAATGCCGGAAGTAGTTTAAATAATTGTGATGAGGTTATATTTTAATATGCAATAGTTATTTATCAAAATTTTGCTTCAGATATTTTTACTGGTAACTAATCATGAAATCGTCATAGTAAGCTGATGTGAGGGGCTATAAAGAAACACAAATATTAAATATCGAATAGGTAAATTGGTTTTACTTAAATGAATTTTACTGGTGCATGCCATACACAATAGTACAAAATCTTGAAAATCCTTGAGAATCACTGAATCCTTTGAAAATTACTTCAAGAAAGAAGCCATTGCTTTATTGCCACATCGTTATGAACTGTATCGCAGCAAGAATGGCGAAGTTAAGTTATTAAACACCCTGCTTCATTCACGTGAAAGTTGCACAACTCATTTTATTTGTATTAAGTATAACGCTTATAAATGGATTTAATTTTCTAGTTGTTTATTCCCATGCACGAAAAGTTCCCTCTTTCTTCCCATTGATTTGAAGGTAACTAACACGCCAAGGGTCGTGCTGAAATTTTACCCTTTGGATGAAAAGTGATTCTAATTCAAGCACGATACTGTATCCTTTTAGTCTGATACCTCCTTCATCAAAATAACTGATACACCAGTGTATCATGTTGCATGACGTCAATCAACCCGAAATAGGACAAATATATAAAGTCAGACCAAAAAGTGGTAAAACGTATATAACCCATACGATTATTATTATTATTATTATTGATGTTTTTGTTGTTCTTGCCCTTGTTTATGTAGTATTCACGATGTAGATGAACAAAAGAAATGATTGTCAGTAACATCAAGGTTACTGATCGATGATTTATTTTAAAGCATCGACAGGGAGGTAAAAGAAAAAAAAGTGATTGAAATATAAAGCTATGACAAATTAGCGTTAAGTCATTTCCTTCTGAGCCTTGTCGTCTTCAGGTTTTGGAATAGAAAGAAATTCCAAAAGTTGTCATATCACACTGTAGAAAGGCATATCATCATCGTGACATTGTTATGTCTTGCTATACAACGTTATGTTAGTGTATATGAATTCTCATGCCTTTCAATACGGGCCATGTCTACAAATATGTATTGTCATGTTTTGCAAAACAAAATCATAATAAAATCTAAGCGTTGTTACGTCATTTAATGGAGGTCATATCAGCCTGTACCAACTGTCATGTCTTGAAATTGAAGGTTATGCTAAATTTGGTGTGCGATATCACCGTTATTTCCTGTTACCGCTGTATTTTTTCTAGCGGTGTGTATCACGGTACATTTTCACTGTACCGGCACCTCGGTAGTTTCCGTCAGTAAAAAATGTACGGAAATTCCCGAGTAAACTTTTTACGAATAAATTTATATTTTAAGTATCTATTTATTTTTCACGAAAAATAATTTTCCCCAAAATAATCATGTTTTTAACAAAATAGTTGTAAATGTCACAAATTAATTTGCACTAAAACAAATACAAGTATATTGATAAACTTTGAATCAAAAGTATATCACGTATGCCATCATGGCGGCCGAATGGGACGTTGTGAAAGATATTCAGGTCAAATTCAGGTGTTGGAAAATATTTCGAATTAAAATAAGGATAAAAATGTCATTTTTGTAAAGGCTATGTCAGCGTCTATACCATGCCATATGTTGCTGTGGAAGGTGAAAACAAAATCATAACTTTGAGTTCTGGATTTACTATAGCATTAAATGATCATGGTTGGGTATTTATCGATGTGTAAATTTTACCTAATCACTCACGAAGCAAATAAAGTCAAATTTACTTCCTTTCTGTCATCATATCAGCAGATTTCATCAGTAATACATTCACTTTTAGGTAGCTCGAACGTTTTATTTTCATTTGCCTCTTCACTGCAGCTGAATACATAGCTCGATCTTTGCTTCCCAAAAACCCGTCGATTCTTCATATAGTAATACAGGGTGTCAGAGCGTGACATGCTAGTCATATAAGGAGCTTGCTATTGTCATGATTTTAATATATAAAAATTGGTTGATGCTGCGTGTGGCACGTCTTGTTAGAGCTTTCATTGTTCTTGCTTTCAAAATCAAAATCGTGTCCACTTTTAGTGAGATCCCTGATCGATATATGACCCGGAACTTGAATAAAATCAAATGAAACATTGTTGAAGCAAAATGCAATAATTTGTCAAGATTGACTTGTAAACCCTGCCATATGTTTTCGTTGTAAAACGGGTGAGTGTTGGAATGCAGGAATGACTGTGCAGTTACTCTGCGATTTTAATCAGGGGGTTGAATGTTTTGGTCGGAAATCACAAAGGTGGGTTGGTGGTGCTTTTTTATTATTATGGTGTAGGACGTTGACGCATATAAAGCTTCACATAAAATTACATGGTGACCAACAGTAGTCGGCAGAATTTACCAATGTATAAAAAAATTCTTGATCAGTATCACGTAACCGTCATATCTAGTCAGATTGCAGAAACATCAGTCCCTTCATAACAATTGTAATTATTTGTGTTGCTAAATATTGATATGAACATGTACTTAGTACGACTTGCAGACCCGTGAGGCCGGTTGCTTTTTTTTTGTATTATGCGATTGTATTTTATCAGAATTGTTGTGTGCATGTATCACCATAATGAAAACCTTACCTAAATTAGTTAGAGAGCTTGTGAGAAAGCATGTGAACACATTGATCAAATATTACATGTACTATCTAATGTTCTGACACCTATATCATGCGGAATACTTCCGGATTGGTTGCAGAGGCTATGTGGCTCAGCACGTCTAACAACTGCTGAATGTGTTTGAAGAAATAAAAGTCACTGAAACAAGCTACCCAGCCGGTAATAAATAAATGAACGAAGAAAATTATTGTCTTTTATAAACTAATATAAGAGATATAAAAGGTTATTTCTTTTTTATAAATCAGAGTAACAATAAATTTGTTCAAGGCATTTGAGGGTCGGAAATTTAACAAAATACAAATTAAAGGTCTACACCGCTTGAAAATTAAATAGATTGCCCCAAATCAATATATTCTGGAGAGTCGAGTAGAGATATTATATTTCACAAACATCATTGTTAGGATAATATAATTATTGTTTGGTGAAATATACATTTCTTCTGAAGAATATTTGCTGATGTGAGTGATGCCAAAAATAAAGCAGCCGGAGTCTATACATTCGATCTTTAAACTTATAGTTTCGAGTTAGAAAGGTCTATATTACTAATGTAGATGACCAGTAGCAATCAGATGTTTTTGACATGGAAACAAATCAAACAAATATGTTGAAGATAACACTTTCACAGACATCTTTTCTATCTCCATTAATTTATTTCCACATTTGGACGATGCATGAGTATGCATTCAAACTTTCAGGATCGTACAATGGGTGCCTTAAATAATAGCCCTTGTCAGCCATAGAACCTGGTGAACTTGTTTTTGTAATAAAAATACAGCTGTTTAGTTGGCATTAAATTTAGCCACTTAATTCTTTGGTAGCAGATGTACTAAATTAATAATCATATTATTGTACAATCCATATATTGTTTTCCTAAGAGTATCAGTCCTGGTACCATACATTTTACTTACTCCACGTAATCTCGCTTCGCATTGATTCAAACCACTAGCCTGTGATTAGCTTGAACACCTCGTGGTTTGTCTATCGAATCGTATCGTTGGCTTAAAGGCTTGAACACGTTGCAATTGACCAGTACTCTGATTTTGGCGTGGATATTTGATCGGCGATCGTTGTTACATGCAATAATTGTATACAGTCTGTGCAACTAATATTATGTATAATCTTCATCCTACTAAACACATCGGACCAATGGCATAAGTCTATATGTAACCAAGCACACACATCGGACCAATGACATAAGTCTTTATATAAACAAACACATATATCGGACCAATGGCATAAGTCTATATGTAACCCATGATATAAAGACGTCGGTACCTTCTATCACCGTATACCATCCCAGACCGAGTGTCATAGCAGAGTAAGACCCGAGACACAAAAAAAGGCAAGTAAAATGATGTTGGAAGAAACAGTCAGTGCGACAGAAAAATGAGTAAAAGTGTGAAGGGAAGAGAAAAACGTCAATATAGAAGAGCAGATATTTACAAGGAAAATATAGAAATGGACCAATGATGACATAAAGAAACAGAAAGTGCAACAATAACAAAAAAGAACAAAGGACATGGAATAACGCCATAAAATGAAGTCAGAGGATGATACCACCTTTGCTTCACCGACAGAATGGTGTACGGCAGTATCAGGTGTGTAAACATAACAATGCGAGAAGAAAAACAGTTCACTGATTCACCGATGTACAATGTGTTGAACTAGTACCCAAATATTTCTATGTCATATATTACGATTATAAACAATCACATAATTTGCTGATGCAAGACCAGACTATCATACGGCTCAATGTACCATGAATTCTTAAGAACATGTCATTCACCCGCAAGTACGTATATAAATCAGTGTAGTTATCGAACATTTGGAGATGTATTAAAAGCTAACGGCACTTTGCTTAACTTGGATGACCTACTGGTTTTATGTACATTAAACATAGTTTCCCGGCAGAAATTTCAATTTATTAATCGCTACTAAAATGACAAAGTTTACCTCAGGATTGAATATATCAGTTTACAGACTTGCCTTCTTATGTACACATGAAGTGTAGCTGTGTAGTGGAGAAGACATCACAATTTGTAATTATATAGTCATTAAATATAAAAAGATCTGTAACACAGGCTGGGAATATTCCTATGTTATTTTAGATGGTAAGCGAAGCACCTTAGTTATGTTAGGTATAAAGCATATTCTGATTAACTTTTGCAAACAATATCAAACACAACATTGATTGCAACTCTAAATCAACATGTCATGATATGTCCATTCATATGTGAGGAGGGTAGAGACATGTTCATTATAAGCATTAATATAAAATTAAAATAATATTTTAATTAACTAAGACATGTGAGTCTTTAGTGTAGTTTCCCAATCTAACTCAATACTTTAGACGGATCATCTGTAAACACACTAGTCTGATTTTGCCTTTAGTGAATTTGGCAAACAGTTTGCAATAACATATCTAGGCATCTTTCACTCGTTATGTTGTTTTTTATTTCTTCCAGGAAGTCCACCGTAGCTTTTATCATTCTCATTTCTTCCCATTTTCGTCAACTTTCTCTAGATGATGCGTGATTCTGATATCTGTTTTGGTGACGTCTATTCCAACTTCATTTTTCTGAAACTTTCTCTGTGCATTGTTCAGGTGTTTATTTATTCTGTCGCACATGCCGTAGATTCTTATGTTATCGACTTGTATAGATTGTTCCAACTCATCCGTCTTTATAGATTCTCATTTTACGATTCTGAGACATCAGATGCATTCTTTCCAAACTGAGTTCTCTGTCTCCTATTTCTGCATTTTTCCTCCCAACTTATCATTTTCTGCTACCGAGTCGAACAATTCCTTTCTGTGTTTCTTTATTTCTGTCCTCATTTCTGCTAATTTGTTCAGTTCTTCCTGTAAGATGTTTCTTATTCTCTCTAATACAAATTCAAGTACATTCTTTGTGACGATTTCATTTAACATTTCTCCAAAGTTCCCTTTCGTAGCCATTCTATCCATAACCTTAGCGAGAGCGTCCAACGTTTCATCGATTGTCTTCTTTCCCTATTCGCCCATATCTTCCGACTGTAGCTGCTTTCTTACATATTGACGTATGGATGCTTGTTGTGGTGGGGACGGGGTTTGATCCGTAACCTTTGATAAGGTGCTCTGCCCATGGCTTCATTCTTCTGTGCTTCAGTTTGTAATCCTCCTCTAGGAATGTTAACATCCGAAGGCCTTGAAACCTTTACAGTCTTTCTAGAAGTGTTTCCTTTACTTTGCATTCTGATTGTTTATATCTTGTCTATCGGCGAAATCAATGGAATGTCACGCTCATGCACACGCGCACTCTGAAATGTCACCCTATGAAGTCCATGGTGGTACGAAATTCTATATTATCAATTATCCGACTCTGAGATAAAGACCTATACATGTATGGGTTTTTTAATATGCTGTATGTATTATAATACACTTTATAAACATAATTATCATTACTTAGATGTGAAGATTGGAAAATGTAGTTATTATCTTTCAAGAACATGATGTCCTGATTCGTTATGTACCAAGGTTTCATAGATTGCAATTTTATATCATCCCATGGCCAATTATTCTTCTCGTGAGATGATATTTATCTCTAATCTATTTGCTTATAAGCCCAACGAAGACTTTGATGTTATAATTTTTTGAAAACTATTTTAGGATTCCTTGGCCATTTGATGAAAAGTACATATTGACAAACATAGAGCGTGCGCATATTTACATATGCTTTAAGGAAATCGTCAAAATTGTCAAAATGATACTAAATAAATTTATCCATTTTGAAACGATACTGATTGGTTGTTGTCTAGCACTTGAAAACTTCATTGGCTGTCATACGAAGTAAATGGAATTTTTGGAATATTTACTCATCGGCCAAACTTAAAACACATATATTCCATTCCGTGGTCCAATTTCTGAAAATAATCATACTGGATTATTTTATATATATGGTTTAAAATACTGAGTTCCTCGGAGGTATTACCTAAATTAAAACTATATGTAAATTGATTTATTGTAGTGTCTTCAATCAAAGGTTCTATCTAGTAAACTCTCAATTAACAGGATTGTTTTGTGTTTTGAATGATATATTTTGGGCAATACAGTAAATTGATAATAGGTATCACACACACACACACACACACACACACACACACACACACACACACACATATATATATATATATATATATATATATATATATATATATATATATATATATATATATATATATATATATATAGATAGATAGATAGATAGATAGATAGATAGATAGATAAATAGATAGATAGAGAAAGGGATGGTGGCTTTACTGGTGCTATAATGATATGATGCCAATGTGCTGAATTTATAACATTCGCAAATATGTATGATGCTAAAAGATTGCTTGAGAAACGTTCTTTTTTATATAAAGAAAAATATTGAACATTAGTTGTGAGGATTTTACATGTTCTTCTACATCACCATCTGATCAGGCGTATGGGGCATTACCTTAAAATTATTTTCCATTTGGATCTTTATTACAGAAAAAAAAAAGCTTTCAATGAAAAAATGATTTGATGCTCAAAGTACATTACGGAGCAGTTTTTCATGGTTCCAATGTTAAAAGCTCAGTATGAGCAGAGAGAGAAATTGTGCTTACAAAATTCCATTAAAAATCGGGATTGAAGATCATTCAGATTTTTTCAATGTGTGCAGCAATGAAACAAAAGTAAAAAAACTCTGCTCTATTCTTCATTATGGAATAGATTTTTATGTTATTTAATTTGCATTGTTTTTTAGTTTTTTAATTCATTATATGCTATATACTTTGGACTTGACCTTGTCTAATATCAAGTTCATTTTCTACATGACACGAATCATTGATTTTGGTTTGTAAACGACATGTTTATCTCAATCTGATTCCAGAACTTTGGAATTCCACATGAAATGCAAGCTCTACCTGTTGTTTACCACATTTGATGTTATAATTTTAGTAACAGACCTTTTAATTATAACTTAGACTTTATCTTGTAAATATTTGGAACCTACCAGAATGAAATGTTCCCATTATCTAATAGTTTGGGTATTTTGTTAGAAAATACTAATTGTGACCTGAGGCCAAGTAGAGGCTTATATAATCTTGTTTCCCTACAAATTATTAATTCGTGCTGTAAGATCTGAGAAAAATCAATTGTATTGTTGCAGTGTCCAGTTTTTCATTTGGGCTGGAATTTATTTACTCCAATTATTTAATTCAAGGTGTTCTTCTCTGTAAATACAAAGTGCTCAGAAATAACATTCTTGGAAAGAGCGATCTGGATTCATAGTGAAATTCAGATAAGGATATATTCTTGGATTGTATTATTGTGATTCAACAAAAAAAAACTGTTGGCCCATGACTACGACACATGCTATCACAAGAACATCAACACTTTATGAGTTGGGATTATTTTGTAATACAACTAAAGTTTATTCAGAACGTTAAACTTTATGACTTGTGTTTGTAGTTCTAGGATTATTTGGGTTTTAATTCGCAATACCGTAAGTTCGTTTCCAATTTTCACTTTCTATTTTAGAGAAATAAATTATTTGTAGAATTTTACAAAACTTGCTGGTAATCGCTCTTTTCAATTACTTATTTTAGTCCATAGAGTCGTAACAAAATGAATTAATGTTTTGTGTGCATCAGTTCAAATTAAAACAGAGAAATTCCAATGAAAGCAGTGCTGCAATTTCTGACATTGACCATAATGTACTATTTATATTGGTGGATTATTGTCCGATCGCTGAGAGAAAGATATATCACACGTTTTGAAACAAAACTTCCTGGAATGTGATGATTGTGTGACAAAGTTTGTGAAAATCTCATGAACAGCAAATTCCTTAAACCTCGTGATAGCATATTTTGGTTAAAGAGAATTGGAAATGACCATGGCACTGTACATAGACATAAACAATCTCACTCCTAAATCTACTTCCTTGATCTACTGAATGAAGAAATTACGTCACGCGGTAAAACACAACAAGATTTTTCGAGAAGACTGGTTCCCAAACAGTTTTTAAAATGCTTGGGGATGTTATTGACCCATGCATATTATACAAGAACATTCTATTTAGTTCAGCTTCAGAGAAACAAACAGAATGAAGCTTTCGCAGCTACCAAGAACTATTAATGAGGAACCTTAAAAGCAAATTAAGAAAATTCCATTGGAAATTTATTTTTGGCATAATCTGAAGGATACCCAAACTCATTTGACACTAAAGATCGATTACATTCTTAAAATGATGTCCAGTCCGAAACATAAGTTTTAATGTTAATGTTAATCATGTAATAATAAAATGGAAGAAAAAAAAAACAATTTATTTTCCATTTTGATACTAGTTGTCTATGTGCTTAAATAAAATATTCTCACCCCTTTTTAAATAGAAACTCATGGAAAAACTGACTACAGTTGTGTGTACATGAAACTTTTATTCTAGTTGTCAATGTATCAAATAGCTCTCATGATAGACACGCAAATAAAAAAATAAAATATCCACTTCTATCACTTCTACAATAAACAGACACACAACAATACATTCACTCCAGTTGGTCAAAACAAAGTATGATTCATACAGCCTCTGAGAGTTATTTTCAAAGGCTTTTCAGTTAGCAAGGACTTTCAAAACAAATTCCTACCGAAATTTAATGTTATCCACGTTACCTTGTTTATCAATACTTAAATGGATACAAAGTAGAAGAAAACACCTGACTAATTAGCACGCAATTATAGCAAAAGGACGTTATTCTGTTTGATTTGTATTTCCTTAATTAAATTATAAAGGCTTTGGACTTTCGAAAGGTAAAGTTACTTTATAAACATTTCAAGATAACTCTTCAAATTCAAAGACTCTTCATGGTTGTACAATAAAGTTCTGACTTTCTTACCTTATATAACAGAGAAATTCAATTTTCTTAAAATGTTAACTGGTGTGTTGTGTGTGTGTGAGAGAGAGAGACAGAGAGACAGAGAGAGACAGAGACAAAGACAGAGACAGAGACGAAGATATTTTTCCATCCCCCTTCACGATCCCGGAAAAATAAATAATTAAATGGTCGGTCGCTATCATCTAATGGTTTTACTTGAAGACTGATTTTAATGGACTCTTTGAGTTCATATATACAGTCATATGCAACAATGTGATACAAGTTGTACCCTAAACCCGTAAATGACAGAAACTAGAATCAGTTACGTTAAATTGGGAAATCCAAATTCTATAAGTTAATTAAAAAAACAGGTACTATTTGTAGGCGGAAGTGACACATTATTATAACAAAGAACCCGCTAACGTAGAGATTATAATATAGAGAATTTGTGATATGTTATGCAGTGAACAATGACCGTTGGAAATGTTAGAAATTGAAACGACTAATGCGGTTTCTACCGTCAATATGGTCATCGATAAATCGGTAGAAGGAGGAAAATAAATGATGACAATCACTGGAAAGAAATACAAACATACTATGCATAAAAAAAAAAAAAAACAGAAGCGCGGTCCAGGCGTGTTTTCCTATGTCTGTATTGTGTAAGCTACACTGATAAACTAAATATATAAGATCGATATTTTGGCCCAAATTATCCACATTAACTCATCAAACATAAAGTACACTTCTTTAACGAGATACATTGGTGACACAGTCCCCTTTCAATGTAACCTTTACATCCTCACATAACATAAGTTTGCCCTATTTTATATTCTATTTTCCGCTCTCTTTTCTCCATCATAAGAAAGATACAACAATGGATTAATAAAGTTATATGTATACTCTGAAAAGAGACGACTTATTCTTCTCTCTCTCTCTCTCTCTCTCTCTCTCTCTCTCTCTCTCTCTCTCTCTCTCTCTCTCTCTCTCTCTCTCATTTTAACTCCGTCAGTTACTTACCTAAATTAGATTTCTTTTCCGATTTAGTAACTTGGTAAAGAAACGTTCGAATGTTTAGTCCCCGTAGGTTTTGATTACGATATATTGACTGACTTCGCACGTTGTTGTTATTATTGTTGTTCTGGGGTGTGACGCCATTTCTCAGCGCAAGATAGGCAATACATGGCAGTCAGTATAAACTGGTGGATGAAGAACTCGCGAAATCCCCGGTAACAACTACCGAACCACGGGAAGCTACTGGCAAGCTTTTACACATGCCCACACTGGCCGACTCCGAGACTCGAATCCACGCCGACAGAGGTGAGATGGCAGTAATAGGTAAAGACGGGCTCTTTATATACACTCGGCCACCAGGAACCCGAGTTCACACGTTAATATTTCATTTGGGCATAATTATATGGCTTTTTCTAATTCCTATAAAATAACATCTTAATTTGTTTAGTAATGAAGGATATCATCTATTTTGTGATGGTGATTTAAATTTTAGTTTCATATTAAGAAGTATTAAACTACTGCTTTCGTGCAAGCAAATACCTCGGCCCGTTGTTTCAGTTAAACCTTATACATTTTACATCCGTGTATGATTTGATCATACCATATCAAACGTCAAATGAATACAGCGATAATACTTCTGAGCATTATTAGATTTGGTAACGACTATAACGAGAACAATTTATTGTCTATTAAGATTTAATAATGGATAGAGTGAGAAGACTTCATAGATTTATACGATTTAATAACCTGGTAACAGAAAGTCGCAGTTGTTAGTCCTTGTAGGTTTTCATTTCTTTATACAGAATGAATTCATACGTAGTCGGGCTCAGATAGGTATAATTATTTCGCTATTTCTTGTTGTCATAAATAACATCTTAATCCGTTTAGCAATGCAAAATATTTCAATTTCAATTTAGGAAAAAGAAATAAATTACCTTTTTTCGTGCCAGAAAATACGTCGGTCAATTCTTAAATTCAAAGTGTATACATTCTGTGTTCATTTTTACAAGATCTGACAATAGATGATACTGTAGACATGGGTCATGACATGTCGGAAATAGGCTGTCATTGCGGTGAAGGAAACTAGAGATCACACTTGTCCAATACCACGGGGTTTTGACCGTTTGCTTGATGGTAGGCTCTACGTAAGACTTCTTGCTGCAGGTTTGAGCATCACCTCTCTCTTTTTTATATTAATCGTGAGACCGAAACTGTCACAAGTTGAAGAGAAATGGTCCATGCTATGTTGTCATGTTCATATGTACTCAGGGAACAGTTGACAGCAAATAGGAAATCACAAACATTTGCTTCCTGTAACTTTGTCTTCTCCTGTATTCTCCTCAAATTGAACAGCTTTCCCCGCCATTCCTGTATCTAATGTCGATCTAATGTCATTGATCTCAGTTTCAATGATCACGGAAGGCATCAGTAAGTATCGCAGAAAAAATCAGGCTGAAGTGGGTTAGAGCCATCACACAGCCACGCTTGACTCCATTGGTGTCTGGGAATGGTTCAGAATGTACATCGTCCACGACACGAGCGAGCATGCCTTCATGGAACTGCAGAACCATCATGATGAATTCCTCTGGCAACCAAACCTTGCCATGATTTTCCAAAGGCCTCAACTAGACGACTTGAAGCAGAAATGATATTTTACTAAATGATCTGTAGCTCCAGGATAAGGATTGTATGACATAGTGGAAATGTCTACAATTTGCACACTTAAAAACAAAACAAACACTTGTGAGAAAAGCAAAGACGTAAAATTAAATTATAAGGGAGATAATCGATCTGAAAATATTTTAACATTCAAAGTATTACTTTATACTAGAGAGAAGTGTACATGTGTATTGGAGGGAAAGGACGTATTTGTACGACCACGGACCGGCAATGGAAAATTGCTTATTTATGAGTCCATTCTAGTTTTGTGCTCCACTTGTCTTGATCATGTAGGAACAGTGATGAAATTTGAACAACTTGATTTTGATTGGATGTGGTGGCCTGCCGCAGCATCGAATGAAAAATTCAAAGACTCAAAGCACTGAAATATCTGAACGATCTGCCAAGGTGTAGATTGGGTTAACACATCGGAACCTTGGCGGAGGAAGATGCCCTTATCATTTAATGTTATATACATGTATTACGTGTGCCGTGTTAGCATGTTCACATTCATACATTGAATATAATAATAATGATTGACACCATTAGATATGTAACAGATTTGTATATCACACTTATATTATTAGCTTTCAATGTGTGTACGTGTTTTAGTGTGTTCAGTCATGCATCATATTTCTATACTATTTCAGATTTTAGTCAGCTATTTTCTTAGCTTTCTCTTGACGGATTTTGCAACAATTATGGCGACATTAAAGACATTAAATATGTGTTTAAATGTATTTGATTTATGAGTAGAAAATTTGTTATATTAGAATGTTACGTCCAAATTTTTGTTTTGTTTTTTGAAATATTGCTTTTATGTACATTTCTATATCCATATGGATTTTTGTATATTTTGATGGCGAGGGCTATGTGGAACATTAGCAGGTACGAAAGGTGTGACTTTCGTTAAATGTTGTTGTTACTGTTATTGTTATTATTATTATTATTACCTGGTTAAGATCACCAGCAGTATAATCAATACATATACTGTTTTATAAATATCACCAATATAATAATTTATAGGTAACATTGCGGCATATGCTGCAAGCATTAAGCTGAAAAGGAAGGGTTTTGCAAACCTTGAAAAACAATCTGCCATCAGAAGAATGTATAGCCATAAAAGACAAAAGGTCAATTCGGAAGGACTTTAGCACAGAGCTAGGCCTGTTTATTACGCACACTTTGTAAGAAGTGGCGTGAATTCTGCACACTATTATCCAAGACTCGTTTCACTGAAGATTAGGTCCTGCTATTATCATCCAATAAGGATGGTAAGCACATTTTTGACCGATGGTCCACATAATTTCTCGCCCGAATCCATATCGGTTTCCGCAATGTCCTGACAAGGAACTGATACGTGTTAAATTTAAGAGCTGCCTACAGAGTTGTCCTGACAGAACTTTGAATGCTGCAATTTTGCTTTAAATTCTTGTGTTCCTAATGATCATGATTATATTTATGATGATATCATGAATTGTGGAAGTGCCGATTCCAATACACAGTCGCCTTTTAGCTGAACTCGACCTTTGGTCAAGGCATGTGGTTCAAAACTTAACTTCTCCTCAAAACTCATTTTTTTATTATCATGACCATTACCATGACCATTGATCGTCTGTTCCGCAAAACTACATGTAATTTGTTATCATAAGCACAAGAAATCCACGAAGTTCGGTCAGTGAACTAACTACTATTTAAAATGCGATTTGCAAAACCAAATTTTCAACTCCAAAATTAACAAACTCTTTCAACCTAAATTGTAAACTCTCCACAATCTTTGGTGAATGTACATGAATTTGACAATGAATTTGATCTTCCATCTTTTCATTCCAAAGTCAACAGGTTTCTTTCTTTAGCTAATATGTTTCTCATCCACACTTTAGTAAAGGTACATAGTCAAGAACTGAAAATTTCTGTGCTGAAACCATAGTTCTTCTTTTACTCAGTGATCTTAATTTTTCATCCCAAAATAACTAATCTTCTTCACAATTCAAAAGGCAAATCATTCCGTTTGCTAACTGTAGATAGTGGAGAACACGATTTAGTGCGCTGAAATCAAATAAGGGGCACGGAGAATGTATATCATATACTTGGTGAGTACATGAATGTAAAATGTCGAGCCCACTGTATGCAAATCTTATTATTGACAAGAATTATGTTCAGTACGTCTTTTCCAAACGACTGATACAAAGTTATAATTGTTCCACTTCTTCAAAAGGGTAACCAAAATAACCCGAATAAGTACAGAGTAATAAGTCTATTAACAGTTATGAGTAAAGTTTTCACTAATATTCTAAATAAACGTTTCGCACAGGAGGTAGTAGAGAACTATATACCAAGCGAAGAAAACAGGAGATTTAGAAGAGGTTATAGTACTGAAGAAACCGTGTACTTTCTGTATATACTTATTTTGAAATATCTGAGAATGAAAAAGGGCAGCATTTATAGATTTCGAGAAAGCTTTTGATAGAATTTATAGGTAAGCTTTATTGCAGAAACTGAAATGTGCGTAACTCGAGTACGAAAAGCTCAAAATGTTGCTAGCACTATATGCAGACGTCGTAGCTTGTGTACCAACCTCGAGTGGAATAATGTTTAATAGGCTTTAGACAGGACTTCAAATTATCACCGCTATCGTTTTAACTTTTACCTAAATGAACTTCTGAGTACCTTTTCTGATAGTAACAGACGTATTGACATATAAAAAATAATGAAGCTTTTCTTCTACTTATGCATATGATCTTCTGTTACTGGCTGATACAGCAATCGAAATGCAACGTTTATTAGATAGACTTACCCATTACTGTGACTCATGAAAACTTAATGTAAACCTTGATGAAACCAAGGTAGTGCCTTCCTCAAAGTGTGGCTATGTAAGAGGTTATGCAAAATGGTATTTTGTGGACAAGAAACTTATAGTTCTTATTATAAGTACTTATGAGTTGTTCTTTCATCGAGTGTAATTTGGAACAAGTGTGTGTGTGTGTGTGTGTGTGTGTGTGTGTGTGTGTGTGTGTGTGTGTGTGATTTTTAAAGTAGCTTTAACAATTTTTCAGTCATATCGCTACGATGTTTGCACTGTGGCAGTATATAGTGATGTCCAGCACTAGGGCACCAAACCGCAGACATTTAGCATCACGTCCCACCGAGTCACATTATACTCACACCAGGCCGACCAGTCCTAACACTAACCTCTTAATGCTGAGCGCCAAGCGAGGTAGCTGCCAGTACCATTTTTATAAGTCTTTGGTAAGACTCGGCCGTGGATCGAAACCGCGAACACCTGCATCCGAAGTGAATGCTCTAACCACTTAGACCACTGGAGCTGTCCTGAACAATTGTCAAAAACCATTAGCAGCAAACGCATTTAAGGCCGTGCATGCTCTGAAAATTAGATTTGGAAACTTGTCTGTAAATATGTTATTAAAATTTTTGGACATTACAGTTTTGCCAATTATGACTTATGGGTCATTTTCATAGCTTCACCACAAATTCAAAAATTTTCTCTGGTGACGAACTCACATATCCATGATATTTTAGCCAGGTATATATATATATATATATATATATATATATATATATATATATATATATATATATATATATATATATATATATATATATATATATATATGATTGTTGCATGCAAAATTTCGTTTAAAAAACAAATTCCAATTACGTATGAAATTATGAAGAAGGGAGAGGTAACATACCTTTTTTCACTTCCAAATTCCTCAACTTACAATGGAGGGTTCCAAATGCTGGTAACATTTATGTTATATAGGTATCAAGCTGAAATGTGCTACTATATATTTGTAATCTGGTGGAGTTGCTTCTTAGCTCAGTTTTCAATATCTCAGAAATTGTTTGAGATATGCACCCCAAAAGTTGTCCTTTTGCTCATTATGGGTTTTAAAGTACCACTACTATCTGGTCATCAATCACAAACACCAGATATGATTTTATTTGAAAACTGTACCTGCATGAGATTGTACCAGATTAATCTCATCTGAATCAAGTTCATTGTTAAACTGTACCTTGGGCTCAAGCTCCAGATAAATCACAAAATGCAAAAATTGTGCCCTCACAACAAAGGTGGTTGGACAATGTGAGTATTTACCTTGAAACGTCATATTTTTTAATGCTCAAATTTTCTTACCAAAAACAAATGCAACTGTCTTGGTTTGATAGTACAAGTAGAGGAACTACAATCTGGGCTCATAATTTTAAGAAATGAATACCGAGTTAGGGTTTTGATGAGGCATGGTATAACCAAAACGTGGGAAACAAGGAGACTTTTACGAATATGATAAATACTAGGTGTAAAGATATAGATGCATAAATTGGCATGCAGAGGTGAATAGCTTGGACAGACAGTGAGTATAGGATATTAAAGACAGATTTGTCTGTTGAAGATTATTTGCTCTGTTTAGACGGTAAATGGATAGAAAGACACATGGCACAAAGTTATAAATGTACATGGGACAGAAAGTCACATGACAAAAAGTTCACACATATACATGGGACAGAAATCCACATGACAAAAGGTCACAATTTGAATTATCATAGTAATGGTGGGCTTGCAGGCCAAAAGGTCACAGAACATAAAGTCACACTTTGAATTTTCAACATTTATTTTTTAAAATGAATTAAAATCATTATATTCTATTAGTCTTAGCTAATATTTTTAATACTCACAATAAATTGATGGCTTTACTGGAAATAGGTAAATGTTTAGCAACTGAAGTCTTATTTGCAAATTGTTAAACAAGATATAACATTGAGATAATTGATATTTTATTAAAGTTTACCCATAGACAGGAAAGGTTGCTTTAACAAGGATATAGGTGTAACAATTTGGTTTCAATCTCTAATTACATTTTCAACAAGTATGTTGATAAAATGAAGCCTTTAATTAATTGTACTAATGGCTTTACTTTTCATGGCTTTCAATAAGGACTAGTTCTACTGCAGTACTACATAATTCGTGTACTGATCATATGTCGGGCAGGAAGATCATTCCCGAGTTTCTTCGTCAGGTTGGAATGAGCATTGGACTGAAACGAAACAGAGCAATGTACCAAAAATTACCAGACTAAGACTGTATTAACCATTTAAATTAAATCATTAATGACCTTTTACATTAGAAGTGACAGTTACAACAATGTGATTATGTGTATTTTGTCAATACTATGCAAACTCTTGTTTTGTTACAAACTGCTATAAAATATCTTTAAAATATTAACAAATCATACTACAGATGTTTTGTTTATTATGGTAATATCTCAGTGACGAATGTGTCGTCCATATAAAATCCTCCAACATTGCAAAATTCAGTGTTACTTTTTGTCCTACATGTCACTCATAATAGTGAAATTAAAATTGTGACTTTTTGTCCTGTGACATATTATGTGTAACTTTTATCCTACAACTGTTTAGACAATCCTATTGTAGGCATATACACTGGAAAATACGAGGCTGGTTATTTCTGTTAAGGTTGATATATATATATATATATATATATATATATATATATATATATATATATATATATATATATATATATATATATATATATATATATACATACTAGCTTATAGGTCCAGTCAAACTGCAGATAACAAGCATCCTCATCTGTCGTAGCAGAATACGCCTGCAGATTAGAGTCTAAGTTGTTTGTTCAATTTTTCACTCCAACCAAACTGCACAGACCCAGATCTGCCGGCGCAATAGGCGACGGCAGATCTGGGTCTGTGCCATTTGCACTTGGACTAGTCTTATAAGCGAGTATATACGGTAATTCAGGACACATTCGTAAACTGAAATATGATGATAGACTCTATCCATACTGCGACCGTAATCTTCTGGAAACAGAATATCATTTTATTTCGTGTTGTCCAAGATTTACTAACATTCGTGTAAAGAATTACCTGTTTCTGAATTTAAACCCACGTGAAGAAAAAATTGTATGCTTCGAGAAGTAATCACAGAGAAACTGTTCTCTCAGCTTGTAAGTTTGTACTTTTTAAAAGGGAGAAAAGAAAACTATTATAAAAATGAAGGCATTTAAACTTATTATACCTGTACTTGTTTTACTCCTCATCTGTTTGTTTCATATGTAAGTATGAAACTTGGCCTGCTGACCTCTATTACTGAATAGAGTATTCTCTTATTCTTCTATATTCAGTACCGGAATTTTAGTGAGTGATCAATTTGATATTCTTATTCATTTGTGTTGTGCGTTCAAATATAATCTGTCCTTCATAAAATAAAATATGAATTTGGAACAATAGTCTGAATGGTAAATACACAAGTACATGCAGACACGTCAAGGATGATTTTATTGTTGAGAAGAAAAAAAAATCTTTTTTACAGATATTTTAATATAATTCATTTCTGATCTGGTGAAATATGCATTTTCATATATCATTTATTTCTGTATCCTGTACATATTACAACAAGAAATTAAACATAAATTTGAGCTTATTAGTTTTATTCCTTTATTTTTCATATATACAATTAATGATGAATTCAGAACATATAACTTTTACAAGGAACAAATTTGTAGGTTTTGGAAACCCTCAGGACTGTATACATGTGACAGATTTAATCTAGATAAGGCCACATGTACATCTCAGTATTACTCTTCAGTGTATGTAACAGACATAACCTAGAAATCCCACCACCCAATCTATTTAGCTCTCGATGTCTCGAAATCGGCTTGACTAATATTTTTATTAACTTTGTCAACTGTTGGAACAGATTCCTAACTAGGAACTGTAAAACAAAGGTTTAAATCAAAATTTTCTAAGAAAACGTTTATGCATAGCCATATTTGGGAAAATCTGGCCAATGACTGTAACGGTTTTTATACTGCTGGTATCCGTGAAACCCTTCTATTTCTCCAATTGCTTTCGACAAACAGCGTCATTACTTATTTTGCGAGATAAACATCCGTATGTATTAACTACCAATGCACGATCCGTGTACAAATCATTAAACTGGTGATCTGTAGCGTCTATATATGGACTGAAGAGGTATCTTCGTATGGCCTTTATTACATCTAACATACATTGAGCTCGAATTCTCTTTAAGCTCCTCCTGTTGGATCAGATCTATAACTATAAGCTGTCCTGGAGGCGTTGGTATCAAACTCCTCTATGCAGGAGTTTAGTAAGTACAAAATATTGATAAAATTGGTCCACATTGTGACGTTTTTCATGCCGGTATCCGTCCCCTCCCCCTTATTAGGCTGATTCCTCTCGAAGAAATTTGTCAATATTTCTTCCGTTCAAACATGTCTCTGGAGACACAATTCGCAAAGAACCGTCCATGTCCAAACTCTTTAAAGAGGTAATGATAGGGACCATATGTAGATTTAATTCACTTACAGACTCTAATCTCACCCCATATATTTAACCGTCAAATTCTCGAAATCGGTCCAACGAATTTTTTTATTAACGCTGACCATTACTGGAACGGATCCCTAGCTAGGAACTGTGAACTGAGATTGAAATCAAAATTATGCAAAGGGTTCTTCAGCCGTCGCAAAGTTTTATGACAGTCTGTTTAAAGACCCTAACGGTATTTTAAGACTGGAGGTATCCGTAAAGACCCTACTTTTTCCGATTGCTTTTGACGAATACCGTCCGTATTATTTTATAGGGGTCGAATATATCCCCACGTAAAGCTGTCAAAGAATGGCCCATGTCAAAATTATGATAGGTGCGAACGGCATGATGAAGACACTCACTGAAGAGATAATCTCTTAGTGGGTTTTGTTATACCAGCCGTATACTCAGCTCCGGATTTCTTGAAATCGGCTAGACGAATTTTCTTCACACTTTTCCTGCAGTTTGGAACAGACACTGACCACGAAGCGTTGAAATCAAAATCGTCCTAAGTAGGTGTTCTATTAGTACAAGTTATTCATACAATCGATACACATTGGGCATTTTTTTTACACCCCCTATCCCTATATATCAAAATGTCAACGAAGGGTCCATGCCAAAACTCTTTAAACAGGGGACGTCATGGCCCATGTACATACGTAAGATTTAATCTTCTAACGGAATGTGTTCTACTCGACCCCACCCCCACCTCTTTATTTTTAGCGAGCAAATTCTTGAAATCAGCTCGACGAATCTTTAATTAACTTTGGCTACTGCTCCAACAGATCCCTAATTAGAAATTCTTAAACAAGGATTGAAATTAAAATTCTCTAAGTAAGGGCAAGGGCATCACCAAGTATGGTTACAATCTGTACAAAGACCTAACGGTTTTTAATACTGCTGGTATCCGTAAATTATCTCCTATTTCTCAATTACTTTAGACAGACGTGGTCATTAATGCTATTGGGCGTCAAATATATCCCTCTACAGAAGATATCAGATAACGAACCATACCAAGATCATTTTAAGGGTGAACTGTGGGATCCAAATATGGGCTGTGGAGGCAATCTCCTGCTGGGATTTCTTATACCTACCACATTTGAGTTCCGGATTTCTTGAAATCGGCTGCACGAATTTTCTTTAAACTTTTCTTACTGATGGAACAGATCCCTAACTAGATACTGTCCACGAGGCGTTGAAATCAAAATTCTCATAGTATGGTTTCAAGTGGCACAAAATATTGATATAATTGAACCACATTGTATTTGTTTTTCACACCCGGTACCAATATGTTGCCCTTTATGTGGGTGATTCCTCTCTATGATATAATCTCAAAGAATGGTCTATGTCAAAACTCTTTAGAGCGGGTCTGTTCCAGCCCATCTGTATCATATCATATATAATCTTCTTACGTCATGTGTTGTAAGATAACCCCTTTATCTAGACGCGAATTTCTAGAAATCAGCCAGTTAATTTTCTTTAACTTTTTCCTATTCTTGGATCAAATTTCTTACTAGGTACTGTTCAATTAGTAGAAAATATTAGCACAATCGATGCACAATGTGTGTGTGTTTATCATACCCGGTACCCATTTAGGTACCATTCGATGATTCCTCTCGATGAAATTCGTTAGGACTTTCTTCTTCGGTTTACTATATCCCCTGCATTGTTGCATTTAGACATCCTGACAATATTCTGCATAATTTTGTTTTTATTTCTACTTGAAATGTAGTCAACGCACGTTTGCATCATTGGATTGATGTAACATTCAAGAGCATGCAGTAACTTTGTCAAGCGTTGTAACGTAAATACTCGCTTAAATTCGAGTCAAACCGCAAACAGCAAAGATCCTGATCTGCCGTACCATAGTGCACCTGCAGATCAAGGTGTATGTTGTTTTATCTACTGATTCCTCCAAAAACTGCACACACATGGGACTATACAGTTTACATTTGGACTCGTCTTATAAGTGAGTCTATACGGTAATGCAATTGTTAATTTTGGGCAATATAACTCCTGATGTAAAAAGACTCCAAAGACAAATGAAATAAAACAAATTGCTCGTTTGTATTATTCTCATAAAAGAATTCGATTATTTGGAATATAAAAATGTATGCTTGAATGAATATATACCAACATCACTAGTAAGAAAAGATCTGAATTAGTCAATTCTCCAGACCAACGACTACTACTTCTACTAATACTGCTGCTTCCACTGCAGTTGATAGTGTTATGCTAAGTCATTAATTAGTATTGCTACGACAACAGCAACAACTACTACTACTACCTAACCCGCCTGTACTGCTGATAATAATAATAATACTACTGCTACAACTACTACAATTACTATTGCTGCTACTATTACTAATGCTGCTAGTTTTGTATATAATATTTTAAATAATTGCAGTGCTTAATGCATCGCTAAATCGGCACATCCTGTAAATCAATCATAAGAACTTTGATCAATTTTAGATAATTGATTGTTGATGGCAATTCCTAACATTATTTCACATGCCGAACCATTAGTTTATTCGCCATAGTTATTTGCCTCTTTTATACGTCCAAGCTGAGAGTACGCGCATGTTATCTGAGATGGTCATTCATTCCACAATTTGGATAGGTGGGGAAACACGCCCAAACTTCAATTGGAGGTAGGCGGAATTGTTACAGGATTAACTAGAAGTAAGAGCATATAAGAGTCTGAGCGATAAAAGGCAAATTTTAATAAATTTATACTAATGTGGCTTTTACAAAACAATTTATTCATTCATGTATTACCCTTGGGAACAAAATTCAAGGAAAAAAAAGGTTCGCCCCTATATTTCGTAACAAAAACCGAATCGCCTTAATTTAAAATCATAGTGGCTAATTTGTTTTTATATCATGTTACATGAACCAGGAACAAGTCCATCTTCTTTGATCCGTCATATAACCCAATGACCATTATGTAAATGTGGAAAGGCACATAATTGGGACTGTATGGCTTTCCATACGTACTGCATACTTTAAATTGTGACGTATGGTACTCCAGAAGCTACCTTCACTTTTGATCCACCCAACCCAGCAAACAACCTGGCCGTGCGGACGGAAGAAATATCAACAGCAGAGATTGAGATGGCGGTACGGCTCCTAAAAAATAACAAAGCGCCTGGCCTGGATATGGTGTCTGCAGAAATGCTCAAGCACGGTAGACAGTGCCTCGTCAACAAACTGACAGATATTCTAAACTCATGTTGGTTGACGACACGAGTACCCGAAGAGTGGCGCAAGGGAGTCATCGTCAAACTTCCAAAGAAAGGAAACCTGGCGGACTGTACCAACTGGCGAGGAATCACACTCCTCTCGGTCCGTGGCAAAGTGTTTAGTATTGTCCTGCTACGGCGACTAAAGGAAGCTGTGGACGCGAAGCTCCGAGAAGAACAGGCTGGCTTTCGTCGCGGCCGATCGT
>JAECUM010009904.1:0-62820 GCA_016617855.1 Megalonaias nervosa
GGGAAAATTAAAGCCTGGTGGCAAGATCAACTAATTGTTGAACAAAGAATGGGTCGGAACTGGCAGCTTGTCGACATAAATGATTAGAAAACAAAGGACCAAGATGAGACCAAGGGTTTTTGTCGACATGTACGTTTATTTTTTTATCTCGACGTCGACATAAGCATGACAATTTTGGTAGTAATAGTAGACCAAGGGACCGGGACTTTGCTTTTTTGTCGAAATAGGTGGCTTGTCGACATAAGTGATGTCGATATAAATGGGTAGGACTGTATTGGTCTAGTTAAATCTGAACATTAGTTAATTTATGAAACATTTACAAGAACCTTAAAATGTTAAGTACGTTTAGTTTCATCTGTTGGCACAGAGACTTGTTATTTTGCCCAGTTTAAAGGAAATGTTTTAACTAAAAAATAATAAATATTGATAACACCTCTGTAGAAAGTCGAAGCAAGAAGATGTTCAATGTTATTGATTAGTAAGATAGTAATCTTTAGTTTACAGTTTTAGATTGCAAAACACGATTACAATTACTCAACAATTCCAAGGCCTGCATAATGACCCCATGCCATTAACTTAAATAAGAAGACCAATTGGGCATGAAAAAACTCACCTGACGCATATATCTTAAAAACTGGCTGTTTTACTAAGCAGGCTAGTAGGATTGTCTCTCATGCTCTACATCACATTAATTTTAATGATATTACTATAAAGGCATAATATATAATAATATAAGAAAAAAGCATAATTAAAATGCAGGGTCTGTTGCTCATAAGTTAAGTAATTATTAATGGCAATGTTTATATGCAAAGCTTTAATTTGTCATCTAGAGTCACATAGCCTTCACAAAAAGTGAAATTATAGAGTGTGTGTGTGTGTGTGTGTGTGTGTGTGTGTTTGTGTGTGCCATTTGTATTTTTAATGCAGCTTTAAAAAAATTTCAGTCATATCACTATGATGTCTGCAGTGTGGCGGTTTATAGTGATGTCTAGAGGGCATCCTGCCACAGACATGTGGCATCATGTCCCATCCAGTCACATTATCCTGGCACCAGGCCGACCAGTCCTTACGTAACCTCTTAATGCTGAGCACCAACTGAGGCAACTGCTAGTACCATTTTTATAAGTCTTTGGTATGACTTGGATGGGGTTCGAACCCACGACCTCCTGCATCTGAGGCGGATGCTCTAACCACTTGGGCCACTGGAGCAGTCATTTATTAAAAGTAAAAAATACAAACTATAAATCTGAAATAATTTTCAAGTAATGACACTGAATATGTGAATTGCTTTAAAACAATACACAATCCATGTGAAAACATAAAAATGACAAAAGTTTCCTGCACTTCAGCAAGGCAATACTAAAGTGCATGTCAGTATTTTTCTTGCAAGTACATTTACTAAAATTAAATCTTAATTGTTGTTCTATAATTTAAATCAAAAACAATTTAACAAACCTCTATTCAATACTGACTGTTGAATTTAAAGTTACATTAAACATCATCTAAAAACTTCTAGATGAAAAGTTTTGATCGATGGACTTGCATAATGGTGGTCAGGTTCTAAATTGGGTCAAGCGGACATCAGGTCTATCATAACAAATAATGGGATGTTCCGAATTTGATTTAAATATTGGGTACTTTAATTGTGACATCACAGATAGCGAAATTCAATCCAGTTTGTACTGGACAACACATTTAGGCTGACTTCATCCAAAAATGTCCTCAAATTTAATATTTTGTTGTAATATTCGGCACGTGTAAATAACGACCTTCCAAAGGAATATGGATGTATTAGTATCCAAAATAAAGTGAATGATTTCCATTTAAAGGTATGTGCAATAAAAATTTTAAAATATAAATACCCATTATGAAATAGCCAGTTCTGAAAGCCCACATGACATATGTGACTTTTACTATAGTAACATTAAAACTCTATTTCACCAAACAATCAAACTCACTTCCAAATATTTCAGAATTTCAAATATGGCAAAATTTGTAGAAATAATTTTCTATTAAATTTTAAAAGACAGAGCTGTTACATGGATTGATCTGTGTAAATTCGGATCCTGTATTATATCATTACATAAAGTATATGATTGCCTGTAATTGTGTATTTTCTCCAGCAATATTTGATCCTTTTCCTTCATTTGTAAAATTACCAATTATTCATTTGAATCTGCATTATGTATTATTTTGCAAATAAATTGTTTTATTGAAATATATGCATTTTATATTCCGCTTTTTAAACAAATTTTGTTTGCACAAGTTTGCAAGGGGAAGAACTCCCAAACCAGTGCTCCTCAATAGTCAGTATCGAGTAACTTCCCTTCCCACCCTTTTTATGGAACTCTTTCTATTAATTCCAAGTTTTCACAGCAACACATTAAGTTTAAGGATTTTGCAATTTTGTGTGGACTGTGTAAATGGTGCATAGAGACCAAATGATGACAGATAAACAAAAAAGGTGATTACCATACGTCCTCTTTTTCCACCACCAAGTCATCCTTTTTGGTCCTTCAATCTCTATACAGATACAGCCCCTCTCTGTATTGTCTTGTTTTTTATCTTCAGATTTCAGTTATGGTAACCCCAAATATACCCAAGAAAGAAAGAAAGACACACATTTACCTCTTTTGTTTGTTTGGCATGTTCAAATTGCCATATGTTCAAATTAATTCAAGTACACTGCAAATAGAGGAATGTAAGCAAGATCCAGCATACATATAAAAAAAATTCAGTTGTGTCATGGCAACTGCATGGAGATATATATAACATATGTAAATTATATTCAATAATGTGTTGTTTGCAAGCTTCTGATGGTGCTTTCTGCATGTTACTGACTTTATCCTGCAGTGGAAATGCAAGCCATCTTTCTCATTTACATTTCAAGTCAACTGATACAGGTTGGTATTGAACCTTTAATTCTTGTATTGAAAGTTGAATGCTCTACCAACTTATGTATCACAGCTCCACAAATAATGCATGTAACCACTTGTCTGGTTAAAAATAACTGGACACATTTGGACATGTGAACTGTGTAATGCACCTCTCCCCTTTTCATGATGTTGGGTTATACATCATTTGCTTATGTCCAATGTAATGTCCACCCCCACCTCATTATAACAGTTTAGATCCATGTCTGTCATTGCATAATTTGCCAGCATGTTTGGCTTTGTTGCAACTTTATGTTCACAGTGTCAAAACGTATCTGCTCATTCAATATGTAAAGGTAAATTCAGCTCTGCACCGTTTATGTTCCATGTACAGTACACACGGGAAGATGCAGTAAAAAGATATAATTAAAATGTGTGCACTCCAATATTACTCTCTTTTATCTTCTGCCCAATACATTCACCCGTAAGGCCACGTTTATTTTTGACACTCTTAAATCTAATTGTCTTCAAACTTGCATTACTTGTATTTATGGTCTCTGTGTGAGCTATTATATGTAGGGGAATTATGAACTGCACTCACCCATCTACTGTAATATCCAAATTAAACAGCAGTTGGGGCAAAAATCCCGGCTGCATTCTACAGAATGTTTTAATAACATCAATCAAAAATGTTAACTGTTTCCAAGTTTTCCTATTTTTTTTGTGGCTTCATCCATATTTGATAGCATACCAATCAGATCTTGAAATGGTATTTTCTCTCAAAGCTTAGAGCGTCCGCCTCGGATGCGGGTTCGAACCCCCGGTCGAGTCATACCAAAGACTTACAAAAATGGTACTGACAGCTGCCTAGCTTGGCACTCAGCATTACGAGGTTAATGTTAGGACTGATCGGCCTGTTGTCAGGATAATGTGACTGGGTGGGACATCATGCTATGTCTGCGGCATGATGCCACAGTGCTAGACATCACTATAAACTGCTACACTGCAGACATCGTAGCGATACGACTCAAAAATTGTTAAAGCTATGTTAAAAATCATAATCACATCACTCTCAAAGCTGGTAAAATTGTCTTTTGTTATTTTTAAAGACAAGTTTAAATATTTTTTAGTAATAGTAATATTTGGTGGTGATTGGCATTTTTCTATAAATTTGAAAGCCTTTCATACAATGGTTGTATCAATAACATTTGGTCAAATTATGATGAATGGGTTTTGAGAATTTGATTTTAGTAACATTGCCCATATTTGATGGATGATTAGTTTCACTTGAAAAAGTGGGTTTTGAGGAAAAATCAGCTAACATTTAAAAGTGTGGTCTATTTTAAATATTGGTTGCCAGATTGTGAATCAATTTTGTGCTTTTTGCACACAAAAAAAATCTCATTTTCATTGGTATCCAACTTCTTGGATGGAGGAGTAGACCTCCTTTCTATTCAAGTACGACCGACTTAATTTCAGGTTTTCTTTTTGATAAATACTAAATCTCTGAAAATTAATGAAACAGAGAATTCAATCTTTGGTGCCATATTGACATAATTTGCAACAACTTTCTAGACCTTTAGGTCAGGATGCACCATCCAATTTTGTCGAGCAGTTCATGTTATTTAAAGGTTTTAGTACTGATGGCCATTTCAGATGTAGGATCAAAATCATTATTACAAACTTAAAAGCATTTCATGCAAGGATGCCTCTTAAATTTGGTCAAATGAACTTTTGAGAAATCTTTTTCTATGTATGCCACGTCTGATTGCAGATTGGCTTTTAAAAGCCCTTTACGGACCAAATATTTAATCAAGTGGGGTGCTTCATAGGTTTTCTTCTTTCCAACTGGGATACATTCTTTTTATCTGAATGTTTTTCTCAAATTAATATAGAATTAGTTATTTTCTTCTACAAATCAGATCATGAATATAAAGCTTTTAGGGGACCAAAACTGAAAAAATAAAAAATTAAAAAAATAAACTCCTTCCCTAAATTTAAATAGTCCCTTATGCCAGAATAAGTTTGTTATTTGCTGCTGGACATTTTTGTTTAGATATTAAGGCTTTTGTGATTAGCAACAGCAGCCTTATTTGATGGCAGACATGCATCATTGGTACAACTGTAATGGCATTCTTGCAATGATGCTTTATGTCAAACCAGGCCAAATTGTGTTCATTGGTCTTTCAGAATAAATTACATAGAAATTTTTCTATTGTTACAAAACTGGCCATACTTTGTGGCATCAATTTTTACAAAGACCTTATTCCAACATGCCTTCCATAAAATGTGCTCAAGTGAGGTTATTTAAAGGATTTCTAATTTTATGAGTTTTTTGGGGGTTTAACGCCATTTTTTCAGTGCATGATGGGGTTATATATGGCTGTCAGTATAACTGGTGGAGGGAAAACCATGGTAAGTACCACCGACCCATTGCAAGCAAGCTTTCTCACACACATTGGCTGACCCTCAAACCCACATGGACCAAGGTAAGATGGCAGTCATCAATAAAGGTGGCCATTTAGGACCACTCAGCTACCTGGGGTCCCTCTTGTTTTAGTAATGCAAGTTGGATTTGATTTCACAATGGCTTCATTTGTACACTGAACAGCCTCCATATTAGGACGTTTCCTGTTGTTACAAATCATTTGAATGTTTTCAAATTTTTTCTAAACATCATACTAAGGTACAAGAGTGCAATTTTTCATTATTCTGAAAGGTCATTTTATTCAACAAGATGCATATCCAAAACAGGCTTTGTCTGAACATTTCCTACAGGCAGGCACATATAAAATTTTACTTGATAGCAAATACCAACATGATGAAAAAATACAGCCAATGGAGAATGGCAAAATTGAATGGATGAAGAGATAGTTCTGGAGTATATCAATACTGTGAGCTGCAAAAAGACAATTCAGGGCTCTACAAAGAGATGCTATCAGTTTGATATAAGAATTATTTTTCACTGGATCTTAACATCATGGTTTAATGTAACCAAAAAAATAATACTGCATCAATGATTCATGGTCTGCACCTTTCAAAAATTGAAACAGGTTTACTAACCACATTATTTCTATATTTCAACATTTCTTTCACTTTTTTTAAAACAGGTTGGTTGAAATCCAGTGAAAGTTATAAGTTCAGATGCACAAAGACTTTCTGATGTGGGCAGAAACCAGGTCACATGTACAAAAATGTATAGCCATCTAAATGCGAGAAATTTTAGTACAAAAGACCTTTCCATTACTGCCCAAATCACACTAGTTTGCCATTATCCCATGCAAAAAGACAAGATTGTGATCTCCATGAACTTTTTTTTCATCAAGACATTAATGCTGCTCTCTGTTTAACGCAAGTAACATTCTTCTGTCGTTGAAAAATTTTTGAAATTTATTTGGAGAAAGGGTCTTATTTTTTAAACACCTTTCTTCGGTACTATAATATGGATGATTGGACCTAACTGCTTAGTTATAATGAACATAGTTTACTATGATGAACCAAACTTTATCCGCATAGGCATAGGAGACAAGCATGAGGACCCACAGAAATAGGGTCCTCAAGTTGTTTAATGAAGCTACCGATGTAAAAACTGTGACTGTCACATCTCAGTTTATAATATCTGGCGCCACATTAATATTGTCTTCAAGTTTCAGTTGAATGGAGCCACCGATGTAGAAAATGTGCAACTTGCGTGTGTGTGATTTGGATTTTTAATATAGCTTTGACAATTTTTCATTCATATCGCTACAATGTTGTTGTTGTTGTAGGGGTTAATGCCATTTTTCTGCACACGATAGGCTATACATGGCAGCCAGTATTAATGGTGGAGGAAGAACCCAGGAAAACCCCAGAAAGAACCACCGACCCATGAGAAGCTACTGGCAAGCTTTCTCACATACCCACATTGGCTGAATCCAAGACTCGAACCCAAGCAGAGGTGAGATGGCAGTGATCCGTAACGGAGAGCGCTTTAGACCACTCAGGACCCCCTCGCTATGATGTCTGCAGTGTGGCAGTTTATAGTGATGTCTAGCACTGGGGCATCATGCCGCTGACATGTAGCACGAGGTCCCACCAGTCACATCGTCGTTACACCAGACCTAGTGTGGCAGCTTTTAGTACCATTTTTATGTCTTTGGTATGACTCAGCCGGGGTTTGAACCAATGACCTCCAGCATCCAAGTGGACACTAACCACAAGGCCACCAGGGTAGTCAATGTGCAACTTGCAAACTTTTAATGCATTGATTTAACATGGTTTCTAATGATGTTTAAACAAAAACAACCAAAACAGGAACTCCTGGCACACCGTGGCATAAACTTCTGAACAAAAATATAATATTAAAGTTGTAAAAAGGTGCGAGACTTTCAAAAACTTTAACACAAAACTTGTACAGTGCTGATGCCATTGGCATAATTGCCACCAGAAAGGTGACTGCTACATCTCAACATGCTTAAGCAGGCATGGTAATAAAGGGTTAAAAATGGACGAGAGAACATGGTATGTTTGCACAGTTTATTGCTTGTATTCTCTAGATGGAATGGCTTTATTTCTTTGACTTGAAGTATTCATTCAGAACATCCAGGGCTTGGGACTCCTTTCCATAATCCTGGAAAAAAATGTAAAGAGCCAGGTGAAATCCTCCATTATAAAATAAAAGGATTTTAAAAATACAATTTTATGACCTCTATAGTTTTAAACAGATGCCAGTATGTGTGTGTGTATGTATGTATAATAACACATCAGCAGAATACTGGCTATATGGTATCGACTAAAAGTTAAAATTCTAAAAATGCAAAGATAATGAACTACAGTCACACACCCCTCAACAGGTCATTGGACAACAGACAAAACAAAAATTCACAAAGCTGATGTGTTTACAAAGGAAATGTTTGACAGCCAGAATGAAAATTATAAAAGAACTGAGGGGAAGGGGGAGGGGAGAGGTGTATTTCAAGTTATTGCATGTCTACAATTTAGTACATAAAATGGTTTTACATAACCATTTGCAACATATATAAAAAAAAAAAATTAATCTTTATCAACATTCTTAAGGAAACATTTAAGGAAATTCTTTAAAATGGATATCCCCCTCATTCAAACTGTGTGTGTGTGTGTGCATATAGCGAGAACATTTTATTTTCATCTTCACTTTAAATACATATTTATATCTTTCACGTTTTATGGTGATTTCGTTATGTAAAAGTAATTTAATCTATTCATGCTACATCACTCTCAAACATCACTAAAATCCCCCCCGACTGTTAACAGATCCCATGAAGCCTGGTATCCATTTATGCTGCCAAGTCAAGTAGGTACAGGGTCTTTTCCCAAGTTAATGGTTTGAAATTACCTTGACCACAACACAACTGCATCCAACCACTTTTCTCGCTTTGCCCTCCTTGTCAATCTTACAAAGGCCTGCCCACTCTCCGAGTTTCTTGTTGTCATCAACCTGAAATATCAGTTCAAATAGGCAGAGTTACTTCCCTTGGCATAATGCAAAACTGTCAAATTTTCAAATGAGCAAATAAACACAATTACAAATTTGAAAGGCTTTCGTGCCTGGCTGCTTCTTGCTAAAATCTGGTAAATTTCTGTCCCGAGGTTTTCCAAAAAAGATTACAAGTCTTTACATGGAAAGTATTTTACATAGATTCAGCAACATATCAGAATTCCTATGTAAAAGTTTGCAAAGCTTTGATGTTAGGATCAACCGTCAAAAGTTTCTGCCAAAAAAGACAACTTTTTAATTTGTTAAAGTAACACTGGCAATTTCATTGCAAATTAGCATGACTTCTTGAAACAAATGTTTCCTTAAAAACAACTTAATATTCACTCTATGGGATTATAACTCTACTAACAAATTTTTGAAGAGTTCAATGAACGGTAATGTTAAAATTCAAATTATCAAGTAATTTTTTATTTATTTAAAAAATGCTGAAAATAGCAATTTTGATGCAATCAAAACCTGTGGCATTTACAGATCCATAAAATAATGTCATTTAATTTTATTATCAACTATTCAACAGTAATATATTGTGCTGGTAGAAGATTCCACATATATTTAGACTTTGGGAAAAGTGAAGAACTTTCATCCAACCTATTTAAGGTTATCTCCAGTGTATACATTTTTAAATATTAATACAAACGGAAATATAAATACAATATGTCAGACCATAGATTTTGTATTGTAACTTCTGGAAACTTTGTATCCTACAATGTGTGAGCTGGGTGTACAAAAAAAAAAAAAAAAAAAATAAAAATTGCTGACAAATTGTATGGACATTTTGGCATTTAATTTGCTAAAAAAAAATATTGGTTCTCAGATTTTGTACTAATACACGTTTATCCTCACATCTATTCAGAAGAGGGAGCATGGTTTTTTTTCATCACTGAACCAAAATTTTAATATTTTATGCAACAACTTGCAACATTTTTTCCACATTGTATCAGCGACCCTCCCAATACTTGCAAACACAGCTATTTTCTGCACCAAGACAAATCAAAGTATCCATTATCAAGAAATTGCTGTCAGAAGAATTTTTGTTTGTAGAAACAAATCCCAGTTCTAACCCATTTTGATCACCACTCCAATTTTAGCCACTTGGCCAAGTCCATGAGGGAAAGGGACTCATGTACATTGTATATGCATTTAATTTTTTCACATCCAACAAGTAGGTCATTTAAAAATCTCCTTGGTGTCAAAACTGGGAGTCAAATTAAAAATTTGGGGGTCTCTGAAGCACAAATGAAGGTAAAGGGAAACACTGATAGTGTTCATCTTGATCGTTTTTTTAAAGTAATGACCCATTATAATATTCTGTGTTGGTTTTAACAGCACTTGAAACATAATAATGTCAATACCATGCCAAGGAAATGGGAAAGACATGCAAATATTAAGTGTTTTGTGCATGTGCATGCATGTAGACCAACAGGCTAATATTGGTTGCAGATCTCAATATGTCCATCAGGTGTCTGTATATGATTTAAGACGATGGCAATTTAATGCAAACAAGCTGTGGAACAAGATCCATTCACAAGGTATAGTACTGATGATGTTGCTTTTAAACAAAGGTTGAGCAATTTTTATTTGTTAATCATTTAAAGAGCTATCAATTTACGTATCGGAACCAGTTATAGGTCCACTTTCAAAAACAAGCTATATTCAACAGGAAAAACTGCCAATCATGGCCAATCTGAGTAAATTATCCTTCCTGAATAGCCTCAAGGTATGGATCTTAGTAGTTTGCAAGTCAAGACCCAAGAATTAAGTACATTTGGGTTAGGATGAACCCTGCATGTAAAATCAGCTGCATAAATGCCATTTTTTTCAAAATGCCCAACATGTTTATATAGTTCAAGGGTGGTGTTCATCTCAGTAGGTTACTACTTGTGAGCCAGATTTCTAAATCCCTGGGTGGCAAGGATACTTTATCTTTCATGTTACACTATCTGAATAAGTTGATGTTTGCAAGACCTTGTTCCTAGAATCATCTCAATCAAATTAACATGTATTCTATAGATTAGATTCCACAAGAACATTACTTGTTTCTTATTGTAATATCAAGTAACAAAAGGCCAAAATCTGATTGCAGATTGGCATGATTAGTACTGACTTCAAAAGGTCTTCGTGCAAGACTGCTTCCTAAAATATTGAACTCAAATTGGCACAAACTTCAAGTTTAAAAGTTGCAAACATTATTAGTATAAAATGCACATTATAATAAACTCAACTGGCTGTACTGTAATGTGTGCCAACATCTGTTCATCAGCAACATATTTTTTTTGTAGAAGAATACAACACTTAGTTGACTGGAAAGGCATAGAAAATGAGAATCTTTTTATACCTTCTTGAGGGGAACATCTCTCATCTCCAATTACGTTTACAGTTCATGAAGAGACAACTAAGACGTCTGAATAGAAAATTCAATAAAATTCTGAAGACTTTTTTTGTTTATATTCCCAACAGTGTAAAGATAAGTGAAAACAATGATACTTATCTGGATGTTTGGAAAGGGGGGGGGGTATATAAAATTGTTAAGAAAATAATGGTTCTCAGATTCTATACTAATACATGCCTGTCCTCATGGCTATTCAGAAGAGGGAGCATGTTTTGTTCATCAGTGAACCAAAATTTTAATATTTGATGCAAGAATTTTTGACATTTGTTCTGTGTCCTATCAAGGCCGACTACAGAAATCTCAGCCAAGGCAATGTTCTGTGTAGAAACAAATGCACGTTACACACTGTTGGACAGGACATTTATTCACAGTTATTGTCCTTTTTAAACTATCAAACTAGCTCTGGCTTGTTAACTCTATGATGATCATATCTGAGGTCTCGGAAATGTTTAATCACACATATCTGGATGTCAATTTTTTATTTGGGATGCAGAAAATCACATATGCAGGTGTCCTCCATATGCAAGCAATAGCTGGGTGGTAAATTCAAGGCTTGCCAGTCCTGCTTATACCACATGCTGAGTAGGAAAACGTGCTGATCAACTGATCATTTTAGCTGTGCTGATACTTACAATGAGAATTTAGTGGCTAAAAGAACCCCAGATGTACATGTTGTCATTATACGAGTACATCAAAGGAACAACTCTAGCTTTCATTCTTGTGTTCATTTCTAAGTGTAGCTGAATCAGTAGTGCACATGACCTTGAAATCAAGACACACGTTGAGACTTGGACAAAATGTCATTTGCAAATCTGGGCAAGTATTTTGGGTTTTGGGGTTCAACAGCAAATTGATGAAGATTGTAATGAAGTTCAGAAGAATGCATAAGTTGCATAACTGATAGTTCGGAAGGAATAGTAGCCAAGTGTAACAAAGTGTGTCAAGCATAGCTTAGTGTTTGGAACAAAACCTTTCCTTGGACTGACAAAATTCAGTCTAAATCTGAAGGAACAACAAGAGTTACATGTCTGTGGTGTAAACAATGTGGAAAATTAAACCACTGGCAACCACAGTTTCTTCTCATTTGAACATTTAGCCACTTCAAGTATGCCCAATATGCTTCTGGGAGGAGCTGCAACTTTGCTTTTGGGACTCCTATTTTTGCCACAATAGGAGTCCTGGACTCCTAGTTTTAAAATCCAAGCTAGACATCTGCATATACATTCTCAAATACCTTGGCTCCATATCTGGCAATAGAGGCAGACAAAAATATTGTCTTCTTACTAAACTGGTGGAAAGTTTTTCACCATAGAGCAAATATTTAACTATTGTTGTACCCTAGGATGCTCTATGAAAGGTCTGCTTGGACTGCATACTTAGCAGACCTGCCAACCCCGACAAGTTCATCTCAGTAAGGCAGCTGATTGTTTTCTGTAAGACTGACCAGTATGGTGAAACAAAATATCAATAACTGCTATTATAAAGATGGAAAACATCATCAGAAGTTTGACGCAGCGACGATAACATTATGTTCAACCGAAAAGTTTGTCAAGTACACATAGACCTTATTTACCACTAGTACAGTTGCACAAACTTTAGTTCCAAACCTTATGCAACTCAATGGCTTGTTGCTATCTCTTAACTTTATGTAATTCTTGGAAATTCTTTTTCCATTTCATATGATAATGACAATCATATCTCCCACCATGAGATGTACTCAAATTGGCATGTGATGTCCAATAAGCGTAACTGTGTCCTTTCCATCTTTTATTCACAAGAATCTGAATATTCCTTTTTATTCTTCGGTGTGGATTATTAACACTTTTTTAGAGGCTTATTTTCCCTTTCGTCTTAAACTTGCATCACTTTCAGGACGCCATTTTAAAATAATTCTATAATTAACAGCATGATTATGCAGATGCTTCACATGAACAAATAGGTGCAGTTTAAAGCATCTGGGGTGCTGCTGTAAAGTTAGTCTGGTTCCCTAACTAATTTCACTAATTCTAATATGAAACCCGAATCCAAATAAAACACAGATGAACCAATTATCCGGATTTGTTGGCAACAATCATTTTTCAGTAGTTTTTGCTTGTATGCCTTAAGTCCATATTTTAAGGGTAATTGTCTTATGACTTACGGCAAAATCGTAAGAGTTGGCAGGTCTGACTTAGCACTGTCTTTAGCTTGCAGAACTTCAAGATTGTCATCTATCAGTAGTAATAGCAGTAACTCTCTGACCTTAACCATCATGCAAGGCCAAAATACACACTACACCAGTGTTTTCTGTGGCATAGGCTTAAGGCATTTTATTGAGTGATGGTGGCAATGGATAGGTTTGGTGACATCTACTGAAATATGGGCATTTACTAACAAAATTCACTTAATGTAAAAGCAATAGATTTAAAATAAATAATTTTATATGCTAGCTGGGACTTTAGGCAGAATTCTGCAGTTTTTTGACTTTTCACATAATCAGAAATCAATCTCTTTCGGACAAGTTCTGCAGAAAGTTTCACAGGTCAGAAGCCCAATGAAAAACTTCTCTCGTTCTGTATGTACACTATGGGATGTTTTCAGCTCTGCTTTCAAAGAAAGTCCGAATAACCAAGATGTGAGCTGCACATCAGTAAAGCCTTTTCATGCCAAAAATGACAATTACATAGATTTCATCATTGCCTTTGCAAAGACAAGGTTAGCAATTGCAAAATTGAAAAGCTTGATTCAAGGATAAACTGAATTACTGTATTTATGAATTTACTAGGGAAGACACCCTTGAAACAGTGGGTGGATGCGGTAGTTTGGGGGCTTACTCTTTGAATTCCTAGGTTATTTTATAGCTGTTTAATCTGGGTTTTGGGTTGCAGGTCTCTTTCTTTTTTTTCACTCTCAGCATCTGATATCTTCCCCATAATCAAAGGGCTTGTATGCACCTCCTTCTAACTGAATAAGAATTAGCTTCTTAAATCTAATAGGAAATCCTGGCCGTTTTTTAAAATGTGTTGCCTATTATTATTTGTATCAACAGTAACATAAACATGACCTCCACATCATCTGCCATGTTCAACATCTTTAGCAGCAGTACCCCATCAGCGTTTTCAGCTGTTGTATTTGAATGCCAATGTTATCTGGAGAAGATCTTGTCTTCCCAACATCGATTAACAACCGAAAAAAAAGAAATCAGTTGTCCTAATTTAACGAATTAAAACCACTGACAAGCATTATGAATGGCAACTACTGGCATATTTTGTGATCTTGTCTGGCACTGCTCATCTGAGTAACTCATCATTGCTGAATAGCCTCACAGTGTGTATCTTGGTAGTCATAACCCAAGAACCAAGTACTTTGGGTCTGAATGAACCCAAAATACAATGTGGCTTTAAAAAAACAACAAAAGAAACCCACCCAACCGTTGATATAGTTACAGGGTGACAATCATCTCAATAGGCTACATCTTGTGAATCAGAGTCAAAGTCCCTGGTTGGCAAGGATAGACCACAGAGCCCAAGCCAGCTGCTTTTACAAATTTATCTTTAATGGAATTCGTCTTTAATGCTACACATTTCAGAATATACTGATGTTTGCAAGGCCTTGATCCTAGAATTGTCTCAATCAAATTAACACATTCTGTAGAGTGGTTCCCACAAGAACATTGTTTACTTCTTATTTTGATGTCCTGTAACAATAGACCAATGATCTGTACAAACTTCAAAGGTCTTGATGCAAGACTGCTGCTTAAAATATTCATTATAAATTTGCATAAATTGAAGTTTAACAATAGCAAATTTTATGTTTAACAACTTTTCATCAGCGACATATTTTGTTTGTATAAGAATACAGGACTTGCCTGACTGAAAAGACATAAAAAAAAGGGAATCTTTTTATAACTTATTTAGGGTTATCTCCCATTTTCTTTTACAAGTAAAGGAGAGATACCAAGATGTTAGAATAGAAGATTGAATAATATTCTGAAGACTTTCGTTTATATTCCAAACAGTGTAAAGATAGGTGAAAACACTGTTAATTATCTGGATGTTTCCGGATTGTTTTCTTTTTTTTCAATTATAGTTAAAACAATGTAACGGTTCTCAGATTCTGTACCAATACATGCCTGTCCTCATGGCTAATCAGAAGAGGGAGCATGTTTTGTTCATCAGTGAACCAAAGTTTTAATATTTTATGCAAGAATTTGTAAAAAACTATTATCTCATCATCTCTGCCATGTTCATCTTCTTCAGCAACAGTGCCCCCTCAGCATTTCCAGCTGTTGCATTTGAACACAGGTGTAATCTGGAGAACATTTTATCCTCCCTGATGTCAGCAATAAACTTAAAAAAAGAAATCAGCTATCCACTGCATTTAAGGAGTTAAAACACTTACAATATGCATGTATATTAGCTAGTTTTAGGGAAATCCATTTGAAATATAATCTGTGGTGAATGATACTGATTTGTGGAAAGGAGACTGGCATGTTCAGATGCATAAAATAAGTGTACTCGATTCCTTAAAATGTTGTCAATGATTTTCACACAACTGTTTATAAAACATGTGGGACACTTTTGCAGATGTGTAACTTCTCCCTTTAAAACTTGTATTCTTGTGAGAGTTGCTTGCAGAATGGGGGTGGGGTCCCATTATTTTGCCGCCTGGATGAAACACCAACTGCTGCACATCAAGCCACCAACATACGACAAATAATGGCCATCTATAGTGGTAGATTTAACACAATTTAAGAATTCATCAGTAACTTCATTAAGGAGACAAACTTCTTAAAGAGAAATCATTATTCAATTACAAACTCTTTTGTCCTTTTTCTGGAGTGTCAGTGGAACATTAGAAATGGGAGATCATTTGAAAACCTTAGCTTTCTCTCACATAAATAACAATAGACTGGTTTTAAGCTCCAGTGAATATTAAACGTACTGGGCTAGATGGTTTCTGAATGCTTTTAAAACTCGTCTATTTTGATATCGGCATTAATTTCAAGCACTGAAGTTCACTTATTTATACGCCAAAACAAACTTTCAGGACAGATACTTTCTCTGCAAACTGATCAGATTTTGGTTCATTGTCTGGGTCTTTCTTTTATAAATTAAGCATTTGATTTTTATTTGGTTACATCATGCTATGAAAATGCAAACCAAGAGCCTTTCTAAAGGTGGATCTGGATGATCCTTGGATTGCAAATCCAAAACTCTACCAACTGAGCTACTACTGCTCCAGTCACAGATGTAATATTAGACACAAAAGTGGGGACTTCAGGTGACCAAGGGGTCATAGGCTCTAGCCTTATTGATCACTGACATCTCACCTCCATCCATTTGGGTTATAGTTTGGCTCGGCTAATGTGGGTATGCGAGAAAGCCTGTCAGTCGCTTCTTGTGGGTTGGGTTTTTTTTCTCTATCAGACTGACTGGCTGCCATGTATAGCCTATCAATTGCTCAAAAATGGCATTAAACTCACAACAATGTATGTACATTGAGAGTACAGTCAATTTCTCAAGCAACTTGGAAACAATTTAGTGTTTACAATGATATTTACAGATATGTTATTGCTAGAGATGCTCTCAGGATTTTATCATAAGTGGGGAGATCCCCCTTGTCACAAAAATAAGGGGGAGGGAACTGCCATTGTTCAATATTTACATAACCTTGTCACAACAATAAGAGGGGAGTGGAACAAAAAACGAGGGGCCAGAGTTCAATATTTATATAACCCTTCAATATCCATCTCTTTCTTCCTGCTCCACTATAAGACCCTACTGAAATCAAAACCTTTCAACGATGTTGCCTCTAGTTGCATAAGCATTAAGCGCAAAGCGAGGCAGCTGTAAATACCATTTTTATAAGTCTTTGGTATGACTCGTCTGGGGTTCAAGCTGAAGAAACCAGATGTGTAAACAGTTACGATAAATTACAAGTTGCGACAAGCACAACATTTCTGCCGCCCTGACTTATGTTGTGACAAGCACTCTGAGGATGAACTGCTGAAAAAAATTTTATACTGTGCAGAGTATATTTTCATATGCACGACTTGAAACTAACCTGCAGGAGTTCTTGTTCATCACCGGTTTCCAAGTGCATGAATTTTGTACCAACTTTTGCATGAATCACGTGACTGCATGCCCTGGGAACATCTCTGTTGCTATGACCACCATATTTTCCAACCCATCAAATATTTAATTTCTTCAACTGATCTACTTCACAAAATCCTTCAATAACTGTGATCAAGATTTTGTAGCACCTACAAAATATGCAAAATTCTGACTAGTAGATAAAGCAAGGTTTGCAAGGCTTGTGGGTTGCTTTTTGCAACTTACAAGCTACTTTTTTGCCATTAAAATGGTCTCAAAAACAAGGCTTTTTATTTCTGGATATGGTGCCCATTTCATGGGCTGCTTTCTTTTGGATGAGATGGAAGTTCCATACAATTTGATCGCATCTCTGTGCAGGCTACTTTAATTGTAATGCAAACAAATTCCTAACACAAAATTCAGCTTTTCTGCAGTTAGAACCCACCTTCAATAGGTTGATTCCATGTTCTGCACAAAGTGCCTCCACCAACTTCACATACATGGGTTCGTCGCAATTGTTGGCCAGAATACAAAGATGAGCCTGACGTCTGAAAAAACAAAAACAAGAACAAGCAATTAAATTCAAGCATACCCAGACAATATTTTGTAACATGAAAGCATTTGGGATAAGTGTCAAGCTCAAACCTAGAATCCGATGCATGGCTCAGGAAAACCACCGGTTCTCTTGTCCTGACTTGGTTTAAAAATGACTATGTCTAGCACCACATTACTATGAATTAGTTTGCACCGTGCAAAAAAAATCAGTGTGCATTTTCTACCTATAAAAGGCACTGAACTTCAACACTGCCTAACAGCCATCATGCGTCAATGATCTGTTACTTTTGCCTATTTGGCATACTTGCTGTCAGTTCAGATCATGTCACAAAGAAAGAAGACCTTACAGGGATTTTCTTAAAATAGTAATCTTAATGCAAATATGATACTAAAATGGGTTCCTATCATGAAAATACATTATTTACCAAAAGGATTTTAAACTAGTGTCTTTTCTCTGATCATAATATTTTCACGGTTAGAACCCATTTTTGCCTCCAGTTTGCTTCAGGTGCCTGTCTTTTCTTTTCTCACCTTTTTGTTTTTGTTGCAAGTAAAGTAATTACAGGAACAAGTTCTTAGAAAAATTTTCGCCAAGCCCTGTCATATATTTCCAATAAATCAGTACATCTCTGGAAATGTATGTGTATGTGGTTTGTATTTTTAATGCAGCTTTAACAATTTTTCAGTCATACTGATAAGATGTCTGCAATGTGGCAGTTTATGGTGATGCCTAGCACTTGGGTGTCATGCTGCAGACATGCCTGGCTTAGTGTTTGGAATAAGACCTTTCCTTGGATTGACAAAATTCAGTCTAACTCTGATGGACAAACATGAGATATATATCAGTGGTATAAATGTGTAAATTAAACTCAATAGCAACCAATAGTTCTTCTAATCTGCAATGTTCTACATTTTGTGGAAAGGGACTGTAACTTTAGCTGGTGGTACTCTTATTTTTACTAAAATGGGAGTCCTGGACTGCTAGTTTTAAAATGTTAGTAATACTCATCATCCTGGATATACAAATGATCAGCAAATGTATGTGCTGCTTTTTTGTTTTTCATTGTAGGAAAAATCCATGCAAACAAGTGGATATCTGAAACCATGATATCTTCCAAAGTCTTACTTGTCAAGAGCTTTGGCACACTCATGAAGTCCACGTGCCAATCCATCATGGATCAGTGCCGTTTTCAGTACTTCCTGGAGGGCAGTATAGATGTCCATTGACCCTCCGCTTGTTGCTGCTGCTGCTGCTGCTACTGGAACATCATCTCTGAAAGCAAAAGTCTTGAATTAAAAAAACAGCAACAAAATGAAATTAGGGTTAACAAAATAATTCAATCTTTTTCTACATGTGAAATGACAATGAAATATATTCATATCTGTGTCATAAAATTAACAAACGACCCTCCAGATTCCTTTAAAAACATGTTCTGAGAGAAAATGAACACTAATTACCTGTAATTTACTTATTGTTTTGCTTTATTCATTTGGTTGGTAGATGTTTTATGGCATGGGAGTACAAAGCAGATTTCAATCTAAGTTGTATTTTCGTATAAATGGCACAAAAAAGTAATAGCTGTCCATTCAAATATGAAACATGTCCACTTGACTCCATGTCAAAATAACCTGCACAAATTCTTAAAGTTCTGTTTGTGAATTCAGCCCTTCAACCTGATGTGTATCTAGATTAGTTACACTTCCTTATGGTCTGATTTGATATTCAACAGTTACACAGCAATAAACACTACCCACCTGCAAAGATCAATAAATCAATATAATAATATCAAAATAAATCTTCAGATGAGCAAGCAGAATGGATGTGTTGTCCTTAAAACTGTTAAAACAGACCAGAAACAAACGAATGGAAAAAAACAACCATTAAACATTCAGTAAAGTACTTGTATCATATATGTGGGAAAGGTTTTGAATGTCTTTCTTTACAGTGGTTGAAGTTACGGGCAACTTAATGCACTGATAATACAACTGGTAAAGAACCCTCAGGAAAACCCCAAGAAGACCCACCAACCCACAGAAAGCTACTGGCTCATTCATACATACCCACATTGGCAGTGCCGAGACTTGAGCCCATGTGGACAGAAGTAAAATGTCAGCGATTGGTAACGGCGAACACATTTGACCACTGCCACCCATCAGATTTTGAACTACTGGTGTTTGTTACCTTGTGTCAACAGGGATTACAGGACAGTGTTATCATTAGTTTCCCCCTTTCTACACAGAAACAAGTGCTTGTGAAGAATAACCCTAATTCCACGCAAGGAGATATGACAGTACAAAAAAAAGGATCTATACTGGTTCATGGTTTTCTGGCACCATTATATATCATGGTGATAAAATGGGGGAAAGATACTGTTAATAACCATGGACCCAAGAGAAGCTACATTCAAGATTTCTCACACTGGCCAAGTCTGTGACATGAACTCACCGGGACAGAGGTATGTCGGCAATCTGTAAAGGCAAAAACCTAAGACCACTCAGTCATCGAGTTCTGCATTGGAAACTGGGTCAAATATTATTTTCAAACACTTTTTGAAAGTATTTCCCATTAAGGATTTAAGCAACACAAATGCAATGCACAATTCTAATAATACTATTATCTTTTGTCTGCAACATGCAATATATAAAGAAAACAGTTTAACGCTTCAACTGCTTTTTCATTACACCCATTTACATCTACCACAATGCAAACTACACTGTTTATCTACAAGTTTTATAAGTATTTTTGAATTCTTAATGTCTGAAATGGAATAATTCAAGATAAACGTATTTTACATTCCAGATACTTTTATTATTTTTTGAAGGCAGTGCATGTTAAATGCACTGACAAAAAAATAAGGATGCAAGTTTTAGGGAAATTAAGGCTGCCATATTGTAGGATCATGGAAAACTCGCGTCTTAAAAAATTCAAAATTAAAAAAAACAAAACAAATTAGAATAAAACTGGAAAGAGGCAACCACAATCATTACCTCTGAGGATGCCACACAGTAAGTACATTAAAATAGCACTATAAAAATTGTATTTTATATACTGTTAATGAATTTGAATGAGAGCAAACTTGCACACCTTCTTACTCCATTTATACACCTCTGAACTTAAAATCCTAAATGTAAGACCTTGACGCTGTGTAGCTTGTTTTGATGTCGACAAACATTATAATTAAAGTCAAATTTTCAGCAATATCTCAAAACTGGCAGCCAATAATGACGCTTTTCTACAAAGTAAAGTCATAATGTTTTACTCAGACTTTACTTACTCTGATGTCTCTAATAAATTTAAATTCTCACAAAAGAAATGGACCGGTTTTCAACTGCCTACATTTCAGCTGGCTGGAATGCGATGGAAGCCATGAATGCTGAAGTTGAAGTTTACTTCTTTAATGAAAAGAATAAAAATATATTATCGAAGAAAGTGTTCAGATGGCTTCCTTTCATTCAAGATTCTCGTCATCCTTTTAACTGATTTTGGTACTCCTGGCTTTCATCGCATTCCAGCCAACTGAAATGTTGGCCAGTAGAATTTGAAAACATGTCCATTTGCTTGTGTGGGAATTTGAATTTAGTATGAAAAAGACATCAGAGTAAGTAAAGTCTGACTAAAACATTGTAACTTTAATTTGTTAGAAAAGCGCTGATATGGGCAGCCAAGTGTGCGAGTTATTCCTGAAAATTTGAATTGTCATTCCGATCTTAAACAACATTGGCACATGTTATACAGCACCCGTATCTGGACAGTAAGACCTCGACACCCAAAACATAAGTATCAGCATCGAGGTCTTACATGCAGAACTTTATAGGCCATCGGAGCGGTCAAATTAGATAGCCATTGCATGAATCTAATCCAGCAAATTAACCTTTATTTTCACCATTACAGTCACAAAGTCTTTCTACAGGACTCCATCAGGTCGAAGTAGACGATTCTGCCATGGGATGAATAAAACTTTAAAAGTAATGTCACAAAATAAAATGTTTAACTTGCCTTTTATTTCAGATTGTATCATATGATAATTTTATATAAATTTACTGAACATAAATATCTAGTTAAAGTTAGGATAGTAGAAATGATGGTTGATGACATCATCACACTTCCAATATTAAAGCTGAGATGGATGCTGGATTCCGTAGTATTAAAAGATAACACACGCATTGCTCCGTGATCGGTACAAGTATTAGACCCTAACAATCATTTACTGCAGGGTAGAATCTGGTGAAATAGGGTACTTATGCCTGATGGTGTCCTGGAGAAAGACTTTGTGACCGTAATGGTGAAAATAAACATTAATTCGCCAGATAAGATTCATGCAGTGCTGTCCTAGAGTGATGCATTGGTACATTACTCAGGGTTAGTAGCACATTTCTTTAAAAAATTTCAAGGTTTTTCAAGGTCCAAAATCACGTTTTTCAAGGTGCATTATTACATTAATTTTAAAGGATACATAAATAAAACTTTATGTAAACACAAGTTAATACTTACTATTACTCCATACAAGGAACATTTCTTGCAAATTTACTTTAAAACAACAAAAATAAAACATGAAGATCATTGATATCTTTCCCATTAATGTTAAACATGTTACATCTGGGCATTAGAATAATGTAGTCACTGAACAAAGTTCATTCTACTCCATCTACACTACACTATTTACAAAGTCCAAAATATTTTTAGAGTGAATTATTCAGTTCTTGTAGCTTTGTCATCAAGCAGTTTTTCATGAGCTCCAAGTTCAGCTATTTTGTCCATTTCACTTTACCTCAAATTATTTTGATGTCGTGATAAAGGAAATTTTCCTATGGATCTTTGCTTTTAATGTATAGTCATCAGCGGCAGATGTCCTTGTCTCAATGTCTTTTTCAGTATCTTTCTTTCTTTTTCACTCATCCCCATAAACAAAAAAGTAAAGATCTTTGTTTTTTATATTATCGCTTTTTTAAAAACAGCATATGGATATTTTAAACTATTTCATATTAGATATACAGTCCTACCCACTTATATCGACAAGCCACCTATTTCCACAAAAAAGCGAAGTCCCGGTCCCTTGGTCTACTATTACTACCAAAATTGTCATGCTTATGTCGACATCGAGATAAAAAATAAACGTACATGTCGACAGAAGCCCTTGGTCCCAGCTTGAACAAATCCTTTGTTTTCTAATCATTTATGTCGACAAGCTGCCAGTTCCGACCCATTCTTTGTTCAACAATTAGTTGATCTTGCCGCCAGGCTTTAATTTTCCCACCTTATCATTTATGTTGACCAGCTGCCAGTTCCGACCCAAACTTTCTTCAACAATTAGTTGATCTTGCCACCAGGCTTTAATTTTCCCACCTAATCATTTACGTCGGCAAGCGGCCAGTTCCGACCTGTACATTAGTCAACAATTAGTTGATCTTGCCGCCAAGCTTTAATGTCGCGGTTTGATAAAAAAAACAGGCTTTTGTTTGGTCCTATAAAGTTGACCTCTCACGAAGACTTAAATGAAAGCAATGCAATCTGATCGGTTCTTGCATTTTCCAAAGTGATCGGTGATTAAAACAAGTTTATTGTGCTGTGAAATTTCCTTTTTAACTTTATATTTACGATGGCTACCAATGACAGTGTAAAACGCAGATTAAATTTACAGTCTCTGGAAACTAAATATCTGGCTGTTAAGGAAGATGAGGGTGGGGCATCTTGCAATGATGTCTGTGAAAAATTTTAAATGTATACCACTTGAGCTGACATAGTTACAATATTGTATTGTAAGAATCGTTTTCTTTTAATACCTCATTAGCATGTGTCAAAGTATACAATATTATGCCTTCATTAATCATATCAGCCACATCTCTTGTTCGCTTTTATGTACTTTTCACGCAGACTTCTGTAACTAAATACACGTACTGTTTAAACCAACTTGTCGACAGGTTTTCATTTCCCTGTGAATAGCCCCATCCCCTTGGTAGCCTCAATAAGATGGGAACCAAAATCTAGGCCAATTTAAGTACATGTACCTGAAGCATGTAAATAACAACTATGCAACCATGTGCTTCTGCCGACATTGAAAATCGTAGTGAATGTTTTTCATATCAGGATGTGACTGATGCAATATTTTATTGTGGATTTTATTACACAAATGTAACCAAAATGTAATTTGTCAATACACAAGTGTATTTCACACTGGTTTTGTCTTCATGTAACCAAAATTTGCATTGTTTGTTTTCTCAAAGTGTAAATGCTACTCAATGACGACTGGTCACCCCTTACTGACGAATTTAACTTGCATCTTTTTCTCAGACCCCCCCCACCACAAACACTTACTATGTTGACAATATTTCCTCGGGCCCGAGGATGTCGACATAAACGGGTAGGACTGTATTAATATTTCTCTCAGCTTAGCTGTATTCTATATTTTTAGTTTTATCGTGTTCATTGCAATCATCGTCTCTGCTATTTCCACTCAATCTCAAAACAGAACCGAATTTAACTGATTTCATAATTAAGACTATATAGAGTTTCTATTTTAAAACCTGAATCTCTGTGTTCACAGATATACCTCTTTCATCAAAAATGATTTCATGATGAAGGCTTCTTGTTTTGCCTGTATTAAGCACCATTAGGCCTACAAGAGCTTGGGGATTTTTATCTGCTGCACGTGACCATGGAGCACTCTCTCACGTTGCGTGCAAATCAATACCCTTCTGGCATAATTTGCATTTTGCAAACCTCTCTGAGAAAGATAACATAATCCAAACTTTATATTTTTTTCATCTAGCCACCAAAGTTGGAATCAGCAGCCAGCCATGTCAAAGCGAATGATTCAAATTTAAACCACTGCTACATCCGGGCTTCGTACAATCGGAAGATCGAAACGTACAACTGCACAGTGACAAGTTGTGGAAAAATTTCTGTTCCAGCACAAACTTAGCGAGAGATTTGGTTTTTTTTGTCCTTTTCTCCCGTTTTCTTTTTATTAAATTCTGTAAAACAGAAACCATTTATTAATTCCTTTTGGTTTCATGAAAATCAAGGCCTTTCAAGGTACACAGACAATATTTTGAATTTTCAAAGTGCTTTCAAGGCCTTGAGGGAACAATTAATTTTTCAAGGCTTTTCAAGGTCCCCTACGGACCCGGATTACTGTATTTTGAATGGATATGTGCAACTTTTCAGCCTTTTGCCGATTCTGAAGCGATAAAAGACGCATAGCAAGAGTTGAATCGAGCGAGCCTGGGGTCACGCTTGCACTCCTTGTGGTAATTTATATTACCGATAAGGTCATTTCATGTTGTTCAAGATTTCATCGTACTTTATTGATAAAACGTCAGACTCCTGTGTAGTCCTACAACTTAAGACACACAACTGGCAACCAATAACGACGCTTTTCTACAGAGTAAAGTTATGTTTTTGTCAGACATTACTTACCCTGATGTCTTTTCTAATAAATTCAGATTCTCACAAAAGAAATGGACCTGTTTTCAAGTTTCGTTGGCCTACATTTTTCAGTTGGCTGGAAAGCAATGAAAGCCAGGAATGCCGAAAGCGGGTTAGGTTGAAATATTATTCTTTTAACGAAAAAAATAAAAAATATATTATGCCTACTAGAACTATAAGCAACATTTCATTTCATTCAAGAAACATATCCCCCACATGAACCTACCTGAACATACTTTGGCATACCTCGACTACCATTGTATTGCAACAAATTCAAATGTATGTCAACGGAACATGAAAATGCGTCCATTTGCTAGTGTCATATTTTGATTCCACCAGGATAAAGACAGTACAGTAAGTATATTAATTACACATAAAGTAGTGGAAGAGTGTCAATATAGGCTGCCAAGTGTAAGATATTCCTGAAACTTTGACTACTCGTTCCGATGTCAACCAACATCGGAACAGGCTATGCAAGGCCGTTATTTGGGTAGTAAGACATAGCACTTACACAAAAACATGTGCTATGTCTTACATTGTAGGACTAACTCCTGTGGTACCATCACTGTCAATAGCATGTGCAAGTACCGATTTTATGCATTAAGATATATTTACACTTAAATTTAACAATGTAAAATGATTGTAAAGGCAATACTGTTTAAATCCACTCGTTTAATTTATGGTTTTGTCAGTTTTATGAAACGTTTGAATTCGTGTCTAGATATTCTTGGAATCAAGTTTTCATCAATTATTGAACCATTAAATGGTGCTTAAAATTTTAGCGTTAAAAAGTACATTTTATGATAATCCTGATATATTGCATGGTTTACAAATGGTTTTATATCATTTTGAAAATTGTACTCAGATAGCTAATAAAATATCATTTCCCAATATGTTCTGTACATTTGTCTATACCACACCCACCATATGGCTCTTAAAATCAACAAAACAAATCAACAATTAAGCCACTACTTTTAATTTGTGTCTTCACATTTACAAACATCATACTGTACACACAACATACAATGTGCACATACCCTTCCGTGTCCGAGCCTGCCATTTCGAAACGGACGTCCTTCTACAAAGAAAAAATATATATTAATATAACTAAAGAATTAAACTTTATTTGTACAAAGTTGTATAGATAGATGTTCAGCGCAAAAAACTGAATTTAACAGATTATTTTCATTGCATTCACTCACGATGATATTCACACCGGAAACGTTATTTCAAAAAGGAAGTACAAAATCCGGGTATGACTAAAATACGCAACAGAAAAATGGAACACAATGGAAATAAACAAACCGTATAATAACACCTTTTCGACACTATTTATAATAAATATGACTTCTGATTACAAAAAATGACATCAAAATAAAAAATAATTACTTACTTTAAATTAAAAGACAAATTTACTCAAAGAATTTTCACTTAAATGTGACGATCTGCTGCGCAATGAAAATCATTATACGCAATGGAGATTTCGGAAGTTAGTAAAATTTATTTAGTGGTCTTTATCTCAAAAATATAGAAAATTTTTCATCGGTGATTTCTGGATTATTAACTACTTGCAAACCAGCTTCAAATAATGACATAATTTTAGTGTTTTGTGTTTCACATGACAGTGACCGGCCTGAAACGCAATGGAAATCGGCAAACGCAAGGGAATTACCTATCTTAAGTTCCAGCTCCGAAGTATATTAAGAAATACGTCTCTAGGTTATGAAATATAGTTTTAATATATTTATGTTGCGGTTTCTAGTGGAGAAAATTCAACCAACTAATTTAAACCATGACTGATGATTGCTTCATGTGTTTCAACCAGTATTAGCGTCTGTTTGGGATTGAGAATGAAATCCTTCTGTTAACCTTCCTTAATATTAAAAAAATCACTTAAAAACAAACTAAATCATTTCCAATGCATACTTTGTTTCCACTGCGCTAAAGCTTTATACTACCCAAAAATTTGTTAATTTCAGAGTGATCATTTCCATTTGCATAACGCTATTGCGTACTTTCAAACAAACGTAGTGTTACGACTCTGTGGCCACAAACTAAGTAACAGAAAGAAGCAAAACCATCAAGTTTTGTAAAACTTAACAAAAAATTTAATTATAGAAGTCATAAATTAAAATGTGAGAGGAACTTACAGTATTATAATGTGAATCCAGAAAAATCGTCATAAAGTTCTTTGAAAGTCCTAACTGACTAAAAACTCCTTATAAATTTAAAAACTGGAAATGTACTGGTCCGCCAAGAATCATGATGTTGTCAAGATGGCGTCGTCCAGAACTCCTTCGAATAATTCACAACATTTTCAAAATAATATTATAGCCCAAATAATGAGCAGTTCTATTTATACTGAACAGTCGAAACAAATGTTTTTTCCTCTGTAATAATATCTAAGTACAACATAAAACACGTCTGCAGACTTACAAAAGGAACACAAGAAATAAGGGTGATTAAAAAAAAATAGGAATTAATAAGATTGCTCAGTTCTTTCAGTATATACATATTCTATTACGACTCAGTTTCACAATATAACCCACGAGACGGCTCTTACTACTCATTTTGCATCAACTAGCCTATTCATGTCATCTAGCCCAACCATTGGGAAGTTACTGAAATCCCATCAGCTAATGAGAAATTAATCCAAAGGCGCAATTAAGCCTTATTATTGAGATTATTATTAATAATTGTCAACACATACGTGAACAACTATTTATACGTCCAATGTAACTTTCGTTCTTAACAGACTCAGATCACCTAGGCAAAATCTAACTAAAGATATTCTGTACAATTTATAACTATGAATAAAAATTTAAGAAATTAAATAAAATTATGTACCAGGAGTTACTCCAAAATACATAACAGTTGATTTAGAAAATACCGCGGCTCAAATGGTTTTCTCCGCACAGAAGCTGTCATCCAGGATCCATATGTACGGATAAATATAGGTTTGATCACGAGCACTCAGAAATTTAAAGTTACTGAATTTTTAATATCATTGTGTTTGCGTAGGTTTACTATGGAAACAGAACTAGTACCGTGAGTCCCCCAGAAAATAAAACAACGTTGAACTCAAAACATGTTTTGATGCAATACAACGTTGAATGCCGTCATTTCATACGTTGTGCACTTTAAAGCGAATTTTCATTCAGAAAGGTAAACAGTCTTTGTTAATTTTCATGCAGTTTGAGTTGTCATTTAACAGAAAATTCTGTTCAGGTAACAAATTTTGACACCATATCGCATCTCACAAACTTCATTGATCAACCAACAGAAATTAAGAGTATCGGTCAATAGATAGAGGCTGCAATGGTGAGGTGGGTCCAACATGTCCATATTATCGTCGCTACTGTAGTGTTCTTTTTTCATTTCGTAATCTATTATTGCAATACATTCTTTCCTAACTAAAGAATGTATATTTATTTTATGTAAAGTCGGTAAAGAAAAGTTCATCATCAGTGCTTATGTTGTAATGTTGTTTTACATCATGCCGACGTTAAATAAATCTTATCTTATCTTATCTTATCTTATCTTATCTTATCGTATCTCTTTTGTCACACCTAAGTAGTGAATGGGGGTGCATTAGGGACAATGGGACTTCCATGTTAAAAAGTGTCGCGGCCCTTGGAGGAAAATGAGAATTTAGCATGGGGAAATTTAACATGGATGGGCCTATAGCGGGACAAAGGGAAAATTTAACATAGGTTGGGCCTGCCTAGGGACAAGGGAATTGTCGTCACGGTACTGGACACTGGCAACAATGTGGCAAGTGGCTGACCTTAATTGGGCGCAACACTGGCAACACTGTGGCAAGGGGCTGACCTGAATACGCGTTACTGTAGGAACAATAGAGACATAGACACAGAGACGTAGTTAGAGACAGGGTTAGAGACACAGAGACAGAGACATACATATACACAGATTTATGAATATAAATCTATGACACAAAAAACACAAAGATAGATTGATTAACATCAAACTATCACACATTAAATCGACTAAAAATATTTTAGGCAAGAGAGTAAATCTTTTCGAGGCAATGGAGTGGCCCTGAAAAGGGTCTTTGGTTTTTTTTGTTAACACCAGTCAGTTAACATAGAGGGCATTGCACGGATCTCCTTCTCTTCCACAAACTTCGTCTGACCTCTGGGCCATAGATTAAGAATCTCTTCAGACAGCCTTGCCTCTCCACATAGATTATTCGCTTCCAAAGAGCTGTATTAATCATCTGGATAACGGTCCATGATGATTTGACATACATGGGATAGTCCGGGTTGAACAGCATCGACGATAGGAGGGTAGACGATTCTACGTTAGTCCACATCATGTGACGAGAACAGGTGAAGGGAATGAAGTGAATCGCGGTTATTTATAGTGGAAGACTGGATCGAAACGGATTGAGTTCTTTCACCAATCCTAACACGCGTTACAAAATTCAATCAGAGTGCGGAGTCTCTCCTCCAATCCTAAGAGAGCTACCTGTGACGTCATATTCCCTATATAGGCGCGCTAGCGTCTGTGCGCAGTGAATCAATGAGACAGAGTTAGAACATGAAGGAAACAACGAAGATGATGAAATGGGGTGCAACGGCCGTGCAGACGAGAAGAGATGGCATAGCAGCGGCTACCAAAGCAAACACGGTCCTACTTACAGAAGAGACCGATTTTAATTGGGATTTAGTGGATTTTCTCTTGTCTTCCCAAGAATTTGTTCCTGTACCAATACCTTCGCCACCTTCTCCTTGCTTACCACACGTCGGGGATTTTAAACAGAGACAGAAAGAAGAATAGGAGAAATTTTCACAACAACAGAAAGAAGCAGAAAAAGCCTTTTTCATTCAACAGCAACAGCTAGAAGAAGAAGAGGCAAGAAGGAAACCACAGGAAGAAGAAGAAGAAGAAGCAGAGAAGAAACAAGGTCTAGGAGAGAAGGAGGAGGACAGTGAAAGTCAAAAAGTGACGGTACACTTAGACACTTTGAAAGACTTAAGGAGTCTGAAAGAAGTGTATCAGACTTCTTTAATACGACCTAAAAGAGAAAGACCTTCTCGAGCCAAACAGTCCAGCGCCGTCCACACACCTACTACGCCTGAGATACCAACCATAGTGATTTCTACCAAATCATCGAAAGTAGCAGGTCCAGAAGTAGGCCTTGGCCGTGGCAAAGGGATAGGGCAGATAAAGCGAATTACTTCCCGTTCCTGAGTTTGTTTTTAAAAAAAAAAAAAAACACCCAACGATTCTTTTCTGGGCCACCCATCTCTCTCGAACAAAAGATAGTATTCATTTGCCAAAATCAAGTAAAACTCAAAATCCCTTTTTCTCCCCATGATGGACGTGTGTGAGTGCCTGAGTGTAGGTCCTTATTATAAAAATCAAACCAAGAGACACTTACGTTTTTCTTTTCGTTATATTCTCTAGTACAAATGTACAACCCAATGTCACAACACAACACTTTAAAAAGTTCATTTTTCTTCTTCTTTGTCTTTTCACTTTCTCATTTTTTTAAAATTTCTTCACTGTCACAGGTTTTTCCTCTTCTTCTTCCTCACTTTCTTCTCGTCTTCTTTTCTTCTCTTTCTTCTCTTACTGGACGTGTCTGGGTTCTTCCTTATAGGAGGGTAGCTCTTCTTCCTCTTCCGAACCTCTCTCTTCCTTCTGCTCCTGTTGTTTCTTAGGGCAGTCTTAAGACCAATCTCCTTTCTCTTCAAAATGATATCAGGTATCTTGACTTTTGTCTCTTTTGATGCTTGTCTTGCTTTGACGTTGCGGACATTCAGAAGACTAATGCCCTTTCTTCTTACAGATATAGCAAGTATCTTGACTTTTATCTCGAAAGGAGGGGGAGTAGTCCGTCGGCTTCTCTGAAGAAAACATTCGTATGACACCTCGCAAAGCTGTAATCAGAAGTTCGATCTCTGTTGATTCTTCCATCTTTCTGCCAGGACTGAGAGTGAAAGTAATACTCTGAGGAAGACAATAGCCTTACATTGATATAAAGGGGACCATGGCGAATAAATTGCAGTCATTTGACCTTTTGCAATCAAGAAGAAACGATCGCATCATTTCGTGAAGAAAGGAGAAGAAAGTAAAAGGCAGAAACGTGATCTATCACCTCGCACAGTAGCTGAAGTCTTGGCTCAAATTCATGCCAGCGATTTCGAAGATGACATGAGTGAGCCAGAATCCAGACCCAGAGAGTCAAAGTCAAACCAAAATCCACCACCAGTAACCCCTAAAAAGTACAACAACATTCAAGAGACGGATAAACGCTCCTCTAGAAAATTTAGAACCACAGCCTACATGTACACGGTGAAGTTTAAAGATTTCAGGTCCGACGTACCGTTAGAGAAAGCAGAAGAGTTCATCACCGATTTGTGCGATTCTTTGTTAACCACACTGAAACGGCAATGTTAAGCCAAAGAAGATGATCGCTTGACACTTTCCATTTATCACGAAAGTTTGAAGCCCCCCGTTTGGATCGAGTTTAGCAGACCATCAGAACTGATACCTTCCAAAGTCATCGACAAGATTCAACTCGTACAGCAGTCCAACGACAAGTTTCACATCACCGATGGAAAAGCGACATTGTATATGGCCCACATTTCTCTTCCCAAAGGGACCGGACAACGCAAAAAGGTCTTATTGGTTGAGGACCTTCGTAGCACCAAAAAGTGTCTCATCCAAATTAACAACCCTCAAGACCAGATGTGTTTAGCCCGTGCCATCGTGGTAGGACGAACTATGCCCACAAGAACGACACGGTAGAATGGAAAACAGCCTGCGAGAACATTCGAAAATCGAACTGAGCCAAACAACGAAGAGGGGCAGAACTCCTGTTACAGCAAGCCGGCCTGTCCAAATACACATCCTGCGGCATTCCTGAAATGCAAACACTGCAAGACGTCTTGGCTCCACGCTACACCTTGAAAGTTCACCCTCAAGAAGTGCGCGGACCTCTGTTGTTTCGAGGAAAACATTTCAAAGACGGAAAATACATTCACGTCTATCATCACGATGAACATTTCAATGCCATTACCAGTATCACAGGATTCCTGAGATTTAGTTATTATTCTGATAAATGTGACTATGGCCATAACAATCGAGAGCAACACAAACACTGTGCATCGAAATGTGAGGGATGTTTTGCCTGTAAACCCTGCCTTGACGAAGGACAAGAACGGGTGCATTGCCCAGCTTGTAAGCGCACTTTTGTCAGTCTTACCTGTTACCAACAACATCTGAAGACGCAAGGTTCACAGCAGAAAAGTGTTTGCCAACTCCTGAGATTGTGTCCAATTTGTGGACAAGGCATACGTACCAATAGTGCCAAGGTTCACGTATGTTCAGGAAAAAAACGATGTGATATTTGTCACGAAATCGTGGATTTTTGGAACACGAATGCTAGATTCAAAACTACAAGTCCCAACACGAGGAGGAGGAAGATGACCACAAGAAGAAATAGAATTTCATCTTTTTCGATTTCGAATGCATGCAAGAGACCGGCATTCACATTCCTGATTTCTACGTGGCTCATCGAGCGTGCGAGAAGTGCATCCAAGCGCCTATATATCTTTAATCATTGCCCTTACTGTAGCAAGATTCCTGGAGGACGTGAAAAAAAATTTTTCGGGGACCTAACACGCTGAACGATTTTGCTCAATGGATCTTAGGCCCCATCGACGAGAGGTCGAGCCAAGACGACACCGAACGTTATGGAGATTGTCTCGCAATGCCAAGGTAATGGCTCACAATTTCTCGGGATACGATGGGTAATTTCTTCAAATACTATACGGAACAAAGTACCGAACCTACTAAAGCCCCCTTGAACGGTGCCAAAATCATTTCCATACAAGTGGAACAAGTGTAGTTTAAAATTCCGATGAGTTACTTGGCCATGCCTTTGAGTCGAACGCCTAAAACGTTTGGAATAACAAAAATGGCCAAAGGCTATTTGCCGCACTTTTTCAATACCGAAGCCAATCTACATGCCGTTCTACCCCATTTGCCTGATGCTCACTATTACGACCCCGACAACATGCGCACCGAACAACGAGAAGCTTTCTACGCTTGGTACCACACTCACGTCTCGGACCCCTTCGACTTTTAGGAAGAAATGTTAAAGTAGTATCGTTCTGCGTGGACATTTTACGGCGATGCTATGGAAAATGTCGAGAATTGTTCATGGAGCACGGAGGGATCGGTCCTTTGAAAAAAGACTGCACCATTGCCAAAGCGTGTTCGTTAATGTATCGCAAACGATTCATGACCGAAAACACCCTGGCTGTCATCCGCCCTCAAGCGATGAACTTTGTCAAACGTCAATACTTGGTCAAAGCCTGCATTGGCTACATTACTTGTGCGACAAAGAAGACAAATGGATCCAACCCGCCCGAAACGGAAGAGGCGAAAAGACCATCGGAAGGTATTCAGTGGATGGCTGGGACTTAGAAAACCCTAAGATCGTGTACGAGTTTAACGGATGCTTATTTCACGGATGTCCAATCTGTTACCCTCAACGGTACACTAAAAATCAGCTTTTACAACGTACCATGGAAGACTTGTACGAAGCTACTTGTCAACGCCGCTTGAAGTTAGAACAGCAAGGATACCAAGTGGTGCAAGTGTGGGAACACGAGTACTGTCACCGTTTGAAATCCGATCCCGAGTTTAAACGTATCGTGGATAGTTACAAACTGTTAGACCCTCTGAACCCACGGGATAGTTTGTACGGAGGATGAACGAATGCCACCCTGATTGCTGTACCAAGTCGACGAGGAGAAAGGGGAACAAATCAAATACTTGGACGTGTGTTTGCTGTATCCTTACGAGTGTAAATACTGTCACTTTCCAGCAGGTCACCCACAAGTGCCGACGGAACACATCGACCTGGACAACATTCGACAATACGAAGGACTGACTAAATGCAAAGTCTTACCTCCCACGGACTTGTACCATCCCGTTTTATCTCACCATTGCCAAGGAAAACTGATGTTTCCCTAGTGCCGTACTTGTGCCGAAACGTGCAACTAAGACCGACCTTGTCAGCACACACAGGAAGAACACGCCTTGACAGGAACGTGGGTCAGCTTGGAATTGTTGAAAGATCTGGACCTGGGATACCAAATGTTAAAAGTGTACGAAACTTTCCACTTTCCCAAAACAGAACAGCACCATAAGGTGATGAGACTCAGAAAGGCATTTTCGCAGACTACGTGGATGCCTTTATGAAACTGAAACAAGAAGCCAGCGGCTATCCTTGCTGGTGCCACACTCCTGAAGATCAAAAGAAATTCAAAGAGAAATACTTGGAGTAGGAAGGCATCACTTTAGACCACGTGGAGAAAAACGGAGGTAGGCGATCGTTTGCTAAAGTGACATTAAATTGCTTGTGAGGCAAAACGGCACAACGACCGTGTTTTTCCAAGACGTAGTACTTGTCCGATCCTTCCCGCTACTTTTCCAGATGATTCAAGACAAACCAAATACATGAAACACATGGACGTCCTTCGTGAAGACTTGATAGTGGTCAATTACCAAGAAGAACTGGAGTTTGTAGAGGCCGACGAATTTGGAAATGTCATCATTGCGGCCTACGTGACAGCCCATGCTCGCTTAAAATTGTACGAAGCATCTACATCGATCGCCTGAGTCACCGGTAATCCGACGACAAGATTCTAAGTTTTGCTAGTGGCGGTCCCAAAAATTACGGCTACGAATACCGGGACCAACAAGGAGATGTGCACACCGAGTGTAAAGTGAAAGGATTGACTCTCAATTATCTCACCAGTCGAGCGGTGAACTTTGGGGTATTGAAAGAAGCCTTGCAATCTGGAGAGGATCAAGATTTTAACGTGACCACCTACCAACCTCACAAGACTGTACGTTTAGCCACACAAAAAAAAAATCGTCAGTCGACCTTTGGAAAAAGTGTATCAAATTGTGTACCAGAAGCGAGTGCGGCTTCCCAATCACTCCACTTTACCGTACGGACACACTGGTATACAAAAATGGTTCCAAGACGATAGCCACCAACAAGAAGGATGACTTCGACACAGCAAGAATCGATCGAGGGACCCACTGAGAACTCAAAGTTCAAACAATAAAATTTTCCTGTCTTCTAGCCGGACTCTTGTAAATGTGCCAGTCGATTGGAAACGTTTCAAAAATGGCCCACGGATAGGGAACGATTACCTACTTTGAATGTTTTGACTATAACAGGATTTGTCTACTTGGACCTGAGAATGGATTGGGATACGAAGTACAGTGCTTCAGTTGTTGTCTGAGGTTGCGTATGGATCGATGTATCTATCAAGATTCAGCTATTCTAGAACATACTCGATGGTCTCGGCACTATCCTTACCTTTCCATGGCCTTTCCACCCATCACACTATGGTACTGGTATGACGGTACCTTAGAGAAGACTTTCAAAACTAGGCATAAAAAAGGAAAGATGTACAAGCTTCATTACGACTAGTATAAAAAGGGACAACGTCCAAGACCGATAGTTCATTGTGACTACCATTGCCAAGCGAGAAAGATGAATACTTTAAAACAGGCAACACCATTCAAGTTCGGTGATTCTCAAGTGGTGTGCGATGCTGTGCCTTAAGATGCTAGGGATGCCGCACACTGTACCTAAGCGATTCAGTACCACATCATGGAAACTTTGCTATGACTACCACTACTACAATACCTACCATGGAAAGTGATGTTGTGCGTGTCAAACCTGACGAATGCGAAAGCGATGTTACTCGTTATCGTGGGCTCTTTACTGGTTTTCATTGTCAATGTCATCCTCCACGTGAAACCATGCGGGCTGTCATCCAACCCTAAGCAAACTACTGTGGATTTCACCTTACCCTCATCGAAATGAACATGTGAAAGAAGAATATTCGTTCCCTGTGCGCTTGCCTGAACACTGCGGCTTTGAAAGTCGATTCCAAACCTTCCAAGGAAAGTGGCCTAAATATCTGGGAGGACCTACCCCCGAAGAATTAGCCAGAGCCGGATCTATCTCCTTGGGCGAAGGTGATAAAGTCAAGTGCTTCAGTTGCGGTGTGTCACTTCACCAGTGGGAACAGAAAGATTCCGCTTACCTGGAGCATGTTCGATGGTCTGCACACTGTCACTACCTACCTTTAGTGGGACGGCCTCAGTAATCTCTGGATGAATACTGTAAAAGAGAACATTTGTGGTTTGCCTGTGGAGTTGAGAGAACGCATTTACCGAGAGTTGGTCAAAACGCAAGTCCAACGCAAAGAACAATTGCATCTATTATGTCACCAGTGTTTGAACCACTGGTACATAAATGCTCTAAGAGGACTGATTGATGTGAAAGCGTTCCAGTGGTAAGACATTGTTCAACTGGACGAGGACCAGAATACTTTGGTTGCTACTCATCCTACTTCTTACAGACTAGCCATACTACATCGAATTCCAGAAGAAGAGTTAGAGGATTACCAAAATCTTTAACACGGACTGATCTTGTTTCAAGAGGAAACGTCTGTGCGACGTGTGGCGTGTGAGTTAGTGACTAAACAATTTGGATTCGCTACTGCAGTACGATCAATTCTGTGCATAAAAGGTGCATTTATTACCTCCGACAGAAGAAAGACATTGCTGTAAATGACCAGTTTAGAAGAGGACATTCAAAATCTACCTCTGGAGTTGAGAGAATTCATTTACCGAGAGTTTGTCAAAATATAAGTCCAACGGAAAGAACAATTGCATCCGTTGTGTCACTGATGTTGGAACCACTGGTACCTGAATGGTATAAGAGGACTGATTCATTCATTTCAAAGTGTTCCATTAGTCAGACATTGGTGAATCACGTGAGATTCATAAAGTTTTGGATGACACTCATTCTACTTACAAAGTGACCATAGTACACCAAATTCCAACGGAAGAGTTACAGGATTACCAAACACTTTTACAAGAACAAATCTTGGTTCAAGAGGAAACGTCTGTGCGAAGTGTGGTATGTAAGTTAGTGACTAAACAATTTTGGTACGGTACTGAAATAAAACCGATTCTGTTCAAAAAGTACGTGCATTACCTTCAACGAAAGAGGGTATAAAAAAAACTGGCTAACATGCCACGAACTTTATCACTTGTGATACAACACATTCCGTGGAAAGAAATCAATGAGACTATTCAGACTGTGGAGGATTACCAACGCATATTACGAGAATTGTATCCTTTGAATTGGGGTCGACGTGTGGTGTGCATTTTAGTGACTTGCTTTCTGTGATTTCGTATACCAGCCGATTCCTTGTAAGCTCGGTACGATCTTTACATTCCGGGAGGACCCTGTGTGACTGTGTCAAGTGTAGAGTCTCTAAGAACATGACAAACTGTCCCTAGGACACTAAAAATGTTGTACAGTGAATTGTTTATATTTTATCGATGTACTTAACAATTTGAATTTTATGTATTGTTGGTCTTTCGTGTCCCATTTTAAAAATGTGTTGCAATAAAAGTGTCCTGAAAAAAGTATAAAAACTCTTGTCTTGTCTGTCCTCGTTTCAAAAGTGACATTCCTTGCACTATGGCTACTTCTGCTGTCTCTGCTCCCTCTTCCTCCACTTTCAAAGTCACCGACGAAAACTTAGATCGTGCCGGTTGGGAGGCCTTTGTCTTCGCCATCCCTTTAACGTGTTAATTGCTGAACAGAGCGGTTCAGGCAAAACCGAATTTGTCAAACGTTTGATCGAACCTTTGATTGACCGTCCACCTGAACGGATCGTGTGGTGTTACAAACAGTGGCAATCGGTGTACAGCCTCCTGCGAGAACGTCAAGGCGATTCCATCGTGTTTGCGGAAGGCATTCCTAGCGACGAAGACGGGATCGTGTCTGACCCCAGTCAAACTCATCTAGTCATCTTCGACGACATGCTAGAAGAAGACGAAGAAGAAATTAAGCTGTGGTTTGCGCGCAAATGCCAGTGTCATTTATATCACCCAAAATTTGTTTCAACAAAGTAAAACCCATCGCACCATCAGTCTCAATGCTCATTACGTCTTGTTTAAAAGCGATAGAGATAAATCGCAAGTGCATGTGCTAGCCAAACAGTTAGGACACCTGCGTACGACGATGCCACTCAAACCCCTCATGCCTATTTACTCGTGGATTTAAAACCCACCCCCACCACCGATTATTTGCGATTTCGTACCCATCTGTTTCACCACTGGTGCCAGGACGGAGGGCCTGTCGTGAACACGTCCCCGTTGACTTAACCAAAAAAAATCTATAAAAACTTCGGACACTGTTGGTCTGTCTTACACATCGTCAACATCACATCCCTTCAGTCTCATCTTCCCGTCAAATTGATTCGTGCCTTGTACGGTATCAGTCGCGAGAAAAATCCACAAAGACGTGCTCGTGTCTTAGAAACCAGTCTCAGAGAAGTCTTACGATGGTTTACGGCGACATCACGTCAATTACTGCAAGGCATCATTCACATTCCACATCAAACCTAACGCTTTTTTGAGAGATACAAAGTAGCCTTGACGCAACTGGCAGATCGACACTCAAACCAAAAAGCAAATCATTTTGAAACCTGGAGGTAGCGGTTTTCTAGGAGGTGTCATCATTCGCTCCCTCTTAAAATGGGATCCCAATGTCCCCAAAGAGCTCCCCAAGAAAAAAAACACTCCCCGACCCAAAAGTACCCATAACAAAAAGAGCAGTGTTGTCAAGACCAGGTCGCAGCCTAAGATAAAGGTAAAGTCCCCAGAAAAGACCCCAGAAAACAGATTCTATACGCAAGAGAGGCACTGCGGCCAGGACGCAACTTTATATACCTAAACCACGACCTGCAGTAGCCTCAGGTTCTTCTACTTCTCCGTTGCTTGTGATGCCAGCCAAACCCGATTTGACACGCATCTTTCCTAATGATGAAAAATGGAAACCCGTGTCTCCAAGAACTTCTCCTTCAGCGGTGATACCCTCCACATCTTTAGCTGCTGAGGTAGCTGCTCACAAAGTACCTGCCGCAAAATAAAAGTCCAAGAATGATCGGGCACGTTACAGAGTTTACTTGATTTATCCAAGCAAGAACTCTCCCAATTTAGTCCGTTGCGAACCCCTCAACGTCGAGTGATGACAGCCATGAAAATGATACGATGGACCATACAATCATCGGCGACGCATTCCACTATAAAAAGACCTGGGTAAATTATGGGGATCAGTGTTTATGTGCTCCTGAACGCCCAAAGATGTTCCCTAAAAGACGTGCACACCACCACCATCGTCGATCTCCTGTCCAAAAAGGAAAAGGGACAAAAAGGACAGTCTAATCGTTGGAGCCTGCATCCGAAAAAGCGTTTAGCCATGCATCGACATCTACCACTGAATAGACTATATCGTCCAAAGACAAAAAGGAGCTAGCAAAGAGGAGGATTTTCTGGCGCTGGAATGGTAGAACATGTGTTCAAACAGTTTGGTTTTCCAAAAATTATGCAACAATACACCCAAAAAAAATAAGATTAAAGGACACATGTCGAGCGATGGACTTTGTTGTTTTTTTTTTTTTTGTTTTGTTTTGTTTTTTTGCTCCTGAACGCCAAAAGATGTCCCCTAAAAGAAGTGCACACCACCATCATCTTTCTCATGTCCATAAAGGAAAAGGAAAAAGAAAAGGACAGTCCCATCGTTGGACCCGTCATCCGAAAAAGCGCTTAACCAGACATCGACGGCTACTACTGAAAAGACTCCATCATCTAAAGAAAAAGAGGATCAACTAAAGGGGAGGGTTATTTGGCGATATAGGAAAGAAAGTCGTCACATTCTTGACGAAGCGATTGTCAAAAAGGTCGTCAAAAAGACTGGTGACACAACCTTCGACCTACTCCAAAAATACGATAAAAGGGCGTGTGCCAAGTCATCCACGTCAGTGTATTTTTTGTGTGCGCCCCGGAACCAACAAAGATGTCACCACCACCCACCCACCCCAAAAGCCATCCCTCTTCTACCCCCAAAGGAAAGAAAGGAAAGGACTACATCCTCGCTTAGCCAAACATTGGGACATGTTTTCCGTCCTGTCCAAAGCTCCTCCACCCATGCGAAAACACATCATTCAAACCGCCTCCAAATACGTCATCGATACCGTGTGCTAATGTTGTCTGAATGTCTTGAAAGGCACGATACCTTGTCTCAACATCAGAAAGAATGCTTAGCCAAGCATCGACACGTTCTTCGCCAAATTGTCCAAAAGAAAATACCCATTCGTCAAAAGAAAATGATGTTGGTACAACGGGGAGGATTTGTGCAACTGTTGTTAGCACCCTTGCTAAAAGCCACATTAGTACCAATGATTACAGGACTCGTGGAAGCTACTGCTGCACAAATGGTTCAAAGATAAAAAGTATCAAGAAGATAAAAGGGGGCCTCTGGAGTCAAAAGATCTCAGACGTGACCTTTGGAATCTGATGGAAGGGCGAAAGCTGACTTCAGTGCCTTACAAACGATGGACGGAATTCGTTGGCAAGAACAACGAACCCCGCATTTACCTCCCAATCCTCGTTTGACCGAGATGTCCCAGTTACAATACGAATTGCAATCGTTGATGGATCGCAGCGATTTGTCAGAAACGGAAAAATTACAACAAAACGGTCAAGTGTTGCAACGACTTCGACTCTTTCACCAGAAAGCTTTAGACGAAACAGCTCCACCGACTCTGAAAGATTTTAAGACCCTGATGAAAAGTTCATCACCACCACTACTCCCAGTGACCAAGAGAGAGAGGCAGCCCCACGGATGCCTGAGGAAGAAGAGGCACGAGAAGTCTTTCAAACACCGTCAGCAACTCCCATCCCTAGTAACATTGCAGCGTCCTTGTTGACCCCTTCCCCTACACCCCAACGAGAAGAACTTAAAGCTTGGGTTAAAAAGATGATGTCCACTCCTCCTTCGACAGAAGTCAAAAAGAAAGAAGGGAAACCAGAAGTGAAAAAAGAAAGGAAGACAAAGGCTATCCCATTACCACACCACCACCACCACCACCACCACAATCCTTGACTTCTACTCCAGTGTTACATCGGACACGTAAAGCCGTTTCCAAACCACCACCTCACCCCATCCACAGTAGCATCCGAGAAGAGTGGGTGACTTATTTAAAAGAAAACTGATGGATAATGTGTTAGCCAGCATTTACTAACATCCAGCCCATCCTGTAGGTTACGGAGGAGTTCAGAAACTGTATCGTGCTGCCAAAACTCGACTGAAAAGTGTTCGTTTACCTCAAGCGCAAAGATGGCTATAAGAACAAACCACGTACACCTTAGACAAACCCATTCGACGATAATTTTTCAGAAATCGCACCCGAGTGGAGGGCATCGATCATCAATGGCAATTTGCCTGTGTCGTGCCATTGACTTCTAAATCGAACACTGAATTACTGTGACTGCCCCTAAGGAAGGTGAAGTGTTGACGACGGGAGATTGGGTGCGCATTGGCCAAACCAAACGCACTATCGACAAAGGTTACTTACCCAAATGAACCACCGAATTGTTTCGTGTCACTGGACGAGTGCGTAGCCGTCATCCTGCCGTTTATAAATTGAAAGACATGAACGGTGAAGTGTTAAAAGGAACGTTTTACTTGCCGACGAAGTGTACGATAGCGAATGCATTTTCGATCAAAGAACCCGTAAAGTGGCAAAACGTCGTGTCAAGAGAAGTCAAAGTACGTTGAAAAGGATATCCGCCGAGTTTTGATTCTTGGATCGACGCTTCGCAAGTCATCGACTACAAAAATAAGTGACCATCATGCCCTTCAACACAGCCTCAACCACTACAGCAGTGACCACTCCTTCACCCAGTTTTTCTGTGCAAGATCTACAAAAGCGTGGCGTGGAGAACGTGTGCCTAAAAGTCACATTGTCTTTTTCTGCCAAATCTTTGTGGTGTATTGCGTCATCGGTGCTGCCATTGCAAATCTGAGTTTGCAACAAGGAGACAAACAATTGTGGACCATTTTACTGAGCAGCTGCATCGGTTACCTTCTTCCCAATCCTTCCATGAAATACTCTAACGGTCACAACGAGAGTCTTGCGACCAACGTCAGTCACCTTTCCAACAGTCACCACCCCAACAACAACAATAACAATCCTCTTTTATACACTCCTCTGACCTCCAGTGACCCCTCGGACAGCAGAACCCTGGAATTATGAATAACCAATTTTACTTAACGTTACCCAGTGACAGTTCCATGGATGTGTTTCCCCACAATAGTTTGTGCTGTTTCACGGCCAAATTTCCTCAGGTCATCCAGTTGGATCACGAAGCCAATTGGGAAGTGGCTTTGGTCGAAATCATTCATCCCACACAAATAAAAAACATCATTGAAAATCAAAACACTTTTACGGTGGAAGTTCATGACGAGCAGGTGCAACAAAACGTGGATGAACGCGTAACTGCGGGTGACTCTATGAAAACACAGGACCCACCTATCTGTTGACAATTCCTGCAGGCTATTTTTTAGTGGTCAACATGTGGTGAACACAACTGTTGCTAGGTTCAACGCAGTGTTTGGTAAAACCTTGAACAAAACCAAACGAAGTGTCACCCTCGAGTACCATAAAGTGGCTCGTCGCCTGCTGGTGAAATTTTCAGAGGACAAAGTGATGGTCATTACATTTTGTCCTGATTTGTTTTACATTTTGTGTGGAGACCTCAAGATGATCAAGATTAAAAACGAAATACCAGCCATTACCGGCAACTTGGATTTTGTGAAGTATTTTCGATTCCCTGTAGAAATGAACTAAGGACTAAGTTTGATCTATGTGTACTCCGTTGTGGTGGAGTATAACGTGTTGGGACACACCTCCGTACCGTTACTGAAAATCATTCCTTTCAAAGTGGGTTCTGCCACGTCCGCTGACGAGGAAGGTGGAAACACCTATCATGTTCACCGCGAATTTGTACATGTTCAGTATTTACCCGTCAGTAAGTCGTATTTTGACACTGTCATAATTACTATAAAAGGAGATCTGGGACAAAATATTCCATTCACCAAAGGGAAAGTTACGGTGAAACTCCATTTTCGAAAACGATTCTCTAACGACTTGTAAGTCATGCATCCAGTGTACCGAGTTGCTCGACAACGAGGACATGGTTTAGGAGATATGCTGAAATCGGCGTTTCGTTCGGTGGCTCCCGTTTTGATACCGATGGTAACACGAAGATTGCACGCCTTGAAAGATGCCGCTTTGACACAAGGCAAAGAAATTTCTCTAAAATGTCATCATCGACAAACAAAACTCCAGAGAAGCTTTCTTGAGAGCAGGCAAAAATGTCTTTCTTCAAACGGGCAAAGACATTTTGGGTCGACGAGAAATTCCTATAAATGCTCTGGACGCTGCCCAGTCAGACATTCCTGTTTCCCTGACACCACAGCAAGGACAAGGCAGAAAGACACGACGACGAAGACAGCCCTCCAGAGGACTTCACACCCCCAGAACCAGAAAGACCAAGAAAAGAAGAACCGTTCGAGAATCAGACGTTTTTAATTACTAAATCACAGAGAACGAAAAATGATGCTCCGAGAGTCTTGGGAACGTTTCAAGTCGGAACTGGATCTGTTTGCCATGCCACCCACCATGATGACGATGCAAGAATCCCAATGGGTAGAATTTCATCCCATCTCCTCTTTGACTACCTCAGCCCCCATCGAGTTTGAATTCAAAGAACAGCCCGAAGATAGCATCGATCTGAATAGCAGTACCTGAAAGTCAAAGTGATCAAAGCGGACAACACCAATCCGGAAGCCGATGCTAAAGTAGCACCCGTCAACAATTTTATGGATTCCTTGTTCAGCGAAGTGGATTTTTACTTGAATAACAAACTGGTCAGTAGCAGTATGGATATTTACCTTTACCTAGCGTACCTGGAAAATCTCTTGACGTATGGAAAAGAAGCCAAGAACACCCGTCCGGATGCTTGCGTGGTATGGAAACCTGACACAGGGGTCGAAGACAAGTTTAACGACACAGCCTTGACAGCAGCTGACGATCTTCACAATGTGGATTTCAACTAGCATTGAAAGAAATCCCGCAAGGACGTAGCTTAGAACTGATGGATCGCTTGCATTTGGACATGTGGTTGCATGAAAGGTATTTGCTGAACGGAGTGGACATTCGCTTGAGACTGAATCTCACCAGTACCCTTTTCCATTTGATGGCCTATGCCAACCAGTACAAAACCATCATCGAAGAAGCCAGACTCTACGTGCGACGCGTGGAAGTGCTACCTAAAGTGGGAAACGACATCAGCCACATTTTGAGCAGAGCGACTGCCAAGTATCCGATACGACGAATGGAAGTAAAAACTTCCACCATTGCCGCTGCACTCCGATCGGATCCAAGATCGGAGATCATCTGTTCCAAGTACAGTTACTCAAACGTTTGATCACTGGCATCGTCAGCAACGAAGCCCTCAACGGAGCCGTCACTGCCAATCCTTTCCAGTTTAAGCACTACAGGGTGTCGAAGAGAGAAGTCAGTCGCGATGGCAAAATCTTGTGTACCAGAACCTTCGAACCTAGCTTTACCCAGAAGAATTACTTGAGATCGTACTTGTACCTGTACGAAGCCACAGGACAGCTAGGGACCAACACCAGCCACGGCATTTCGTACGACGTTTATGCAGGAGGCTACGGTTTGTGGGCTTTTGATTTCACTCATGACCAAGGCAGCAACGAGGGACATTTCCACTCCATAAAATCCGGTCAAGTGCGTGTGGAACTTCAGTTTGCAGAAGATCTACCCAACACGGTGAACGTCATCTTGTATGCCGAATTCGATAATACGATAGAATTCAACAGTTTGAGAGAAGTCATTCTAGACAGTAAGAAGCTATGGAAGACTCTTATCTCCCTTTGAATAGTAGAGAATCTTTGGAAATGGAATGGGAGGATATGGTGGAAGCAGAACCCAAAGACAAAACGAAGAGGTGATGGTGATATCACGATGGCCAGAACAAGAACAACATTTAGTCTCCTGTTGTGCCAAACACCTGGTGGAAAAAATTACGGCATTGACCAAGAAAGATTGCTCTGGATGTTAAAACGATTATCCCAGTCAAAATCAACACGATAAATGCCTAATGATGAGTGAAGAAGAAAAACTGGACGAGTATGTGGCGGATGCTTGGGGTCTCATCTCGGAAGAAGCAGTGTTGCATCAGTGGTATAAAGACTTGCGTGATCATTCCTCCCCTCCATTGACCTTTTTAGAGATCTAACGCATAGAATCTCTCTTGGTCCAGAGTACGGAGACAAAGCGAACAGACCATTACTTGACAGAGATTTTAAAGTAAACAGTCAGGATTGAATTGATGACTTATCATTACCAGTGAAAAACAAGAAAAAATGGATACCTGGGAACTTTATTACCTTTTGAAAAATAATTCGTACACCGCTTCTTGGAATCCTATCGTGTATGCTAAAGATGAACTTCCTCATCGCAAACCTGAAGACCATCAAGCTTATGTCATTAACACGGACGACAGTCATCTCCCAGGAACCCACGGGGAAGCCGTCTACTTTCCCCACGATGCCTGTGTAGAGTATTTTGATTCGTATGGATTACTGCCTTTGGAAGACGACATCATCGACTTTATGAGAAGAAATACCCAGACGACACGATTCAATAATGTGAAATTACAAGGTCTAGATTCTATGGTGTGTGGACAATATTGTGTGTATTTTCTTCATCAACGCAGTCTTGGATATCCCTTAGAACATTTAGTGACTTATTTTGATCGTGACTGTTGTGACCATTATGGACATCTCTTGTCTTTAGCTAGGAAACGTAGTGTACATCAATGGCCAAATGACTTCCATCAGTGGAAGTCTAACTTGACTTCACAACGTTGTCAACCTTATTAAAAATAGTTAGTTTAATGTTCTATGATGTGTTGTTTAATTGTTGGTTGAATAAAAAATGTTATGAAAAAAGTGTTGTTGGTTTGTTTTCAAAAAACACCGTGAATATATGCTCTTTGACTTCCCTCTATCCCTCACCATAAGATAAGCTATAATACGTTCCGACCCAAAACATCGTAGGGATGTTTTCCTTCGCGTCCGCGCTTGAGACATAAATCGTGGCAGTCTCCAGTGTGACCATCCCTTGTTGACTCATCCACCTATGCAGATGCCTTCAAGACTACCTAAGCTGAACGAAGCCTACGTGAATTTACATCGTCTCAGGCAAAACCTGATACCCAAGCCTGATGAGACTGAAAATGTCAGGATGTCAAAAGTGGCTCAAGACCTGATAGAAGAGGTGTTTAAAAACGAAATCAAGAAGGAGCAAGAAGAATGACGGAGAAGTACAGACTTCAGAAACAGCAGAGAGAACAGCAACAGCAACAACAGCAGGAGCCAGACAGAGGTTATGTGGACTGCCGCGTGGACACGAGAGAGCTCTTCTTCTCCTTTCGCAGAAACAGACCTTATCCTGTAGGAAAGCCTGCAGCCAGACGGTGACGCATTCTTAGACGATAAGAGATTGCCGTAACCCCCAACACAACAGCCCTTTTCAGGGCTACCCCAACAATCTACAAAGGAAATAGTATTCAAATTGCCAAAATATATCCCTGTCTTTGTGTGTATGTCGATAAGTTAAAAAACAGAAGTGTGCCTATAAACACTTGGTTTCTCTAACTTGTTGTATGAGTAATAATAAAGTCTGTTTGTAGGAAAAAAGTGAACGTGAGTGTTTCTTTAGGTCCGCGCGTTCCATGTTTTTTTGGTTATGATATGGGTATTGTTAGTTTTGGTGTAAGGGGATGTTTTCATTCACGTCCGCGCTTCAGGCATATAACAGTCTGGCTACCCAGTGTTCACTTGTTAAAATGAGCACACTCACCCAATTACGAGTTGGCCATGGAGGCCATTGCAGAAAGTGCCAGGATTGAAGAGGAGGAGGAGGAAGAGGTGAAGAAAAGAAAGAAGGAAAGGATCCTTCCTCACCTGATGATTAGACTAGTGTGTGAGGTGAAGCCTATGGCGAGGATACATCCACAGCCAGTATCAGCAGCACAGCCACAACAACGATAGCCAGTACCAGTACCAAGAGTCACTGTCCCCCAGATAAAAAAAACTGGGAAGAGGAGATGGAGAAAGAGAATCGGCAGGACATAAGGAGACCCCTTCATCCCCGTCTGCAAAATAGAAGACAGAGAGAAGTTTTCACTATCCCACAAAGTGAAGACCGGGATGATGAGGCCACTCAACCCCCCTCTGCGCTACCAGCCACGTGCATAAATTGAAACAAGGACTGGGGTAGACGATGTGTCTGTGGTGCCCGGCCTGGGAGGTGCCAACATTAGGCAAATCATCTGGAGCTTAAAAAAACCCCAGCCCTTTTCAGGGCTAACCAGATCTCTAGAAAAGAGAGACTGATCAAGTTACTAATCATATAATTGTGTGTGTGCATGTGTGTGTGTGTGTGTGTGTGTGTGTGTGTGTGTGTGTGTGTGTGTGTATGCGAGCGCATATGTTTGTGTTTGTAATTGTGTTTGTATGCGTGCGCGTACATTTGTTGGTGTGTATTTGTGTATTTGTATGCGTGCGCGTACGTTTGTTGGTGTGTGTATTTGAGTTTGTATGTGTGTATGTATGCGTGCTTACGTTTGTTTGTTTGTGTTTTTGTGTTTGTATGCTTGCGCGCACGTTTGATTGTGTTTGTGTGTTTGTATGTGTGCACGAGTACGTTTGTTTAATTTAGTATAAAAAATTATTTAAGCTTAGCACTCTCATCCCTGTGGATTATTTGGTAGGTGATATGTGTAGTTGGTGAGAGGGGATGTTTTCCTTCACGTCCGTGCATGAGACATATAATTTCAAGCGTTCGTCATTCGAGATTGGTACAAACTTTCGGAAAACGGATAAGTACACTATGTACGCAAAATTCAAATTCAACAATAATACCCAATCCACCAAGATTAAAACTCAACAATTGCTTTACCAATTGAATGAGTGGCTCACACAACATTGGTATAAGGAAGTCCATTAGAATAACTGGACTAGATGTGACATTAAACCCGACCTCGACGTTAGGTCGGGGCGCATGGTTGCGGGTCTTGGTGTTCCCTGTGTGGCTGTCCCTGGGGCTTTCGGGCCGTTTCTGCGCTGCCTCCTTTCCGGGTCTCTTTCCGCCTTTGCCTCGTTACGGACATGTCGGCTTGCTGGGTATACGAACTGAAAACAAACTAGGGGGTTATGATGGCACCATACTCATAACCCCTAGGAGGACGTGAGGGCACAATACTCACACCTCGAAGGGCCCAGCCTAGGGCTCTGACAGGCAGTGGTGGCACCATACCCACACCTCCGAGGGCCCAGCCTAGGGCTATAATCAGTCGCGAAGCACATTGTGCATATGCGACTATAATCCATTCAGTCAGTCAGTCATTCGCGCCACAGGTGTGAGGGAGGACGGACGTGTGCCAAGCTGCTCTCACTTTCAACAAAATTCTTGGATTTATACTTCAAGAAACTTCAAGAAAAGTGAGGAAAAACAACAAAACAGATGATAAAGGATATTCACACACAATTTATTCCAGGTTTTTGCCGAAATTGTGATCCCAGGACAAAAAACAGCAATCAACACTAAGAAGCACATGGCCGCAGCTACAGGGGGTCACAACTCAGAACAAAGGAACAAAGGAAACTGACCATGGACTGGACAGACTACACCGCGCACACATCGCATAAGGTAAAGAAAGCATTTTACAAATACAATCACAAATAAAATTATAATTAGAATACAATTACAATTACAAAACTTTTCCATGATTTACATATAGTTAATTTAATTAAAGAAAGGTAGTTGATCGTACTAGTATAAAAACTTTTCCATGATTTACATTAATTTAATTTAATTAAAGAGAGGTAGTTGATCGTACTAGTTTAAACATCACTCAATCAATAAAATGTGCCCTTACTTTAAACGACAATTAAGTTTAACATAAAGGACCATATATCAATACTAATCTATTAACATTTTACCCCAATAAAGCTATCCCTACACATATCCCGTCATAGTAAAATTCGAAAAATAACACCGTTTTAAACCCTAGCATGCATTCTACAATTACAAATAAAATTACAATTACAATCATACTTATCATTTCACTAATCAGAATAATCTTATTAAACGACGATAACATTGCCTAGTTTAACACCGTCTAACCAATAAAATAGGACCTTGCCTTAAACGACAATAATTTCTAATACATTCTTATAAATTCTGTACATCTATGACATGAAAAAGGATTGAAATCTCCAAAGTCCAACAACCAATCAAATTATTCTAACCACATAGGACTGTAACATTATACAGCACTCAGTACTGAAGTAGGCTTATCTCGCTAGCCAACCGTATATGCCCATTAATGAATCATTCTATTACTGACATACCACTCACTACTAGACCGCGGTATGAATTCAGCTATATCGAAGTATACGGTATGGAATTTCAGGTTTCCCACACTAAAGTACTTGTCGTAGAACAGCGCTAAGGGCGTACTAAAACAACCTTATAGAGGAGATATTGGCTATAAGATTAAGGAACATATACGGTCAAATCTGAACGAGAAATAAACTATACATTAAGATACACTAAGTTAATAACATCAATAACACACTGACGCACACTAATAGACAGAACAAACACCATGACTGAACAGCACCATGATAAGGAAGGAGAAACAGCAACGAAGAAAAGAAACAGCATGAAACGTTGCAGCAAATAATGAAGAAAACAAACCAAGAAAGGAAATAAAAGAATACAGATAACAAAAGGAAGCAGAAATAAAGAAGATCCAAAAATAGAGCCGACCAGGAGAGAGAAGAAGGAGCAGAAGGAAAGATGTAAATAACTACCGAAATCCACAATTTGCCATACAGAAAAGATATAACTAGCCAAATTGCCTACACAGAAAAGATGTATAACTATTCAGCCAAATTTGCCAGACAAACATCAAAGTAAGGGGTAGTCCAGGAAGCTCTACCTGCTACCCCACAAATCCCCAGTACATGTATCGAATCAAAGGTAAGGGACAGTCCAGGACACCCCCCTCCGGACACCCCCCTGCTGTCCCATAACCCCCCCCCCCGGACACGGACAAGCTCAAAGGCAAGGGACAGTCCAGGCGGCTCTGCCTGCTGACCCACAAAAAACAACTAAAGTCTTCACTTTCGTTTTTGAAGACCACCACAATGCAAACATGATCTTTTTGGACGGCGACTCAAAATCGGCAACCAAAAATATCCAAGCGGTGCTAAAATTTAACGGATGACTCACATCCAGCTGATTGGAAAACCTTTTGGCCAATATAAGTACGCTAAGTACGCAAAATTCCAACACAAGAATATCTTCTAAATTCACAACTCTGTAACATTTGATCAATTGCACAGGTGGCTCACACAATGTTGGTATAAGGACACCAGTAGGCACAACTGGAAAGGATTTGACCAACAATCTGCCCGGCTGAGATAAAGCAGGGCGGATTGATCTTTGGTGGCGGGTGGGGTGGGGGATGCGGCCGGGGTGGGAGACCTGGTGGTGGGTCTGCCGTTTGGGAGCGAGGTAGGTACGTCCATATTGATAGGATAACGAGGCAAAATGCAGAAGGGCCCAGCTCGGGGCCTAACTGCAAAAAGGTCCAGCTCAGGACCAAGCGCCCCCTTAAGGGGACTGTCGCCCAGCCTAGGGCCACAACCAGTCGCAAAAGCACAAAGTGCATACGCGACTATAATCCGAAACATTCGCGCCACAAACTAGGAGGCTATGATGGCACCATACTCATACCTCCAGGAGGCTGTGATGGCACCATACCCACACCTCCGAGGGCCCAGCCTAGGGCTATAACCAGTCGCGAAAGCACATGGTGCATATGCGACTATAATCCATCAGTCAGTCATTCGCACCACCGACCTGTGGACCGGCACCAACCTGACCTCCTTTCCTCCCCGCCACCTCCAAATTAAACAGCGTGCGGTGCGCGCATTAATCCAATTTTTACTGAAAAGCAGTAATTACCAAGAAATGAGTGTGTGCTGGATCAAATCCCGCTCATGTACTCTTACACTATCCAGCAGATACAGACTAGAAACATGAGTGCGTGAAGGGTCTACTCCCACTCATTAGGGCCACATTACAGGTTGTTAAGGTATTAATAGTACCACAACCTGCCAGCTATAATTAAACATCACTCTATGAGTGAAGAAAAGCGTGGGGGGAAGTAGCACTGATTCCTTCCCTCACGAACAATTAAACAGCCTGCTGTGCAGGCATTAAACAATCGCGCATGCCCGTACGGGCGAAAGTGTCGTAAATTAAATTAAATAACTAACTATTCGCGCCATTCAACATTGAATAATTTAACCATGGCGACGAACCATTTGAACAAGATGATTGTAATGTGTTGAATTTTGAATGAGTAGTGAACCTTAAAGTTGAATTCATTGTGCATTAAAATTCTATTACAGTCAAGCCAGAAAAGTCTTTGTGAACGGTCACTTCAAATTTTTCCTTCATGTCAGTGGTAAACTTGAAAGGCCAGCGTCTACGGCCCATTTAGAATTGACCCGGGCATAGCCACGCTGTCCTAAGAAAATACACATTAGAACTACCAACCATAACCGTTTGAGGTGAATCCCATGTCAAATAGTCATTTTCAAAGTGATGTTGATATGCGTCGTATTTCTCAGATTTTAGGCTGACAAAATCTGACGAAAAGAATAATTATCTCGGCGGAAAAATTAGGAACCGCTGATTTCGATTGGTCAGTTAAATTAAGGCGTACACCTTGGAAGTTATGTGAATTTAAAAGTAACGACTTTTGGTCGAATTTCTTTAGTCCGATTTTTCTTGCGAGAAGACAAAGTTTGACTCCGGGGAAACCTAAAGAATAGGCTTTCCTCGTTAATACAAGTAAAGGGACCAGGTGGTTGTCTTGAAAGGAAAGACAGGCTATAGTGCTAGGACGCACGATTTGTGAGAAAACGAAACAGCATTAAGGAAACAGCTCTCCCAGGAATAAACGGGGACAGTCCGAAAACGGAAGTCCGGAAAGAAAAGAGGAGTTCGGAATAGAAAGATCAGAGGAAGAACAAGTATACACGTGGAGGTGGGGAGACATGGGATACACGGCGTCAAGAGAGAAAGCGACGCTAGGTGATGCAAATCAGGCGTGGACATTGCACTCTTTTCACCACTTGTTACCATGATGAACGAATCCGTAATTTGAACACTGCTATTAAATTCCATTAATGTAAATCTGTTGAATTGAAGTTGCCAATTTTAGTTTATGTATTAATTAATTAAAATTTATCTTATTTTTCTTGTTTAAGGGGGCTCGTATTGTGTTATTTCTTCTCAATAATCTTGCTCAGTTCTCTGTTGACGTTCTACCTATCCACCCACACGGGGCAATAACATCGAGGGAGGTCATCCTCTAGATAACAATCGCCAAATCTAATTAACCACCTCTCTTTCTAATGGGGGAGGGGGGCGTTACAAAGTGGGGTCTATCGTCCAGGATATTTTGAACAGTGTGAGTGACAGAGGATGAGTAGATACTGAATATAACGTAAAATACCATATGATAAATTTGTTTATTATTTAAGCAAGGAATTACGAGAGTGAATCGATCTATGCATTCTGTAGTTAGTGCATGCCACTGTTTGATATTTTCTTTAATGTATGTTTTGACATTGTAAGAAATTAAGGTTCCGTACCTGAACTTCTTTGATAGTGTGGTCGTTGTCTGAATTCAAGTAATTCAGAAAGAAATATTGCCTTGAGTTACTCTTGCAAGAAGAGATAATTAAGGAAGTCCCGAGGGAGTAATTGCCCATTGTTGGTGCGAGCGAGCTGAATTTGGGGAGAAATTCAGAATTTTGTACTGCCAAAACGCTGTTAGGTTGCTCTAGAGTGATTGAAGTAAGTCCATAGGGTTAAGACTTATTTGGAATAGAATACGGGTAAGTATTCTTAAGGAAGCTGTTTCCTGTAAGGCAGTAAGAAGTTAGCAAGTTAAGCTAAGTGAAGTGGTTGGTGATACAGTCGACTAGGCTATAATGGCAACTGATACGCAGTTAGTGAAAGAGTTTAAGTCTTTTGGTCAAGACGAATTAGGTTATGAAGGGACCCAGTTAGCGAAATTTGTAGAGCGGAGTCTCAGGGAATACAGAGAACAGCAGGCGGCAGAGAAAGAAGAATCAGACAAGCCGAGGAAAAAGAAAAAGAAAGAACCAGACAAGCCGAGGAAAAAGAAAGAATCAGACAAGAATGGGAAAAAGAAAGATAAATCTAGTTAGCCAGATTGCAAGCCGAAGAAACAGCCTGGGAGAGAGAACATGCGTTAGCCATGGAGAGATTAAGGATCGAAGCGGAATCTAGGAGGGGAGAAGAACTGAATGAATATTCAGGACCCACAAGCAAAAGTCAGAGGATAGACGTACCGTGCAGATAACAATGTCGATGTTTAATGACAAGGACGAAATCATCGATAACTTTTTAACTCAGTTTGAAAAGTTAGCTTTAATCCATCATATACCCAGAGACCAGTGAGCTATTAATGCCTCAGCATTTTTGCAAGGAGCTGCCAAGGATGTCTACCATAATATGGCACCCACTGAAGTAGATAATTACGACGCTCTCAAGAAAGCGCTCTTAAGGCATTACGAGTTGTCAGCTGAAAGTTTTCGCAAACTTTTCAGAGAGTCGTCTAAGCGAACAATGGAGACACACACGCAATTTCATACTCGCGTACGCGTGCTTTTCCATAAATGGATTAAAATGACAGGCACCGCGCTCACTTATGAAGGCATACGGGAAGAAATCTTGAAGGAACATGTCCTCAGTACGTATCGGAAAGACCTGATCGTATTTTTAGCGGAGCGTGATTTCGCGACCTTAGAAGATATCAGTGTGATGGCTGAGTGATATGACAGTGCACACTCTCGTCCAACCACCTGGAGTGGCAGGGATCGACCCAGCGTCACTGACTTTAGAAGAGCTAACGGTTTGGCACCTCCTAGGCGGAATGTCCAAAATGGTGGGAAGCTAGGGGCGAATAATCCCAGCCGTGATCAGTTCCGTGGCTCAGGAAAGTTCCAAGGGGTAGATAAGGGTACCCCTGGTAACAAAGCTGAAGTTGTATGCTACGGTTGCAACAAACCTGGCCATATTCTCAAGGACTGCAGGAAATATCGTCCGACGATAAATGTAGTTACACCAGGCACTAGTAGAAAATGTAAACCAGTAGAATGGTAGAATACATCAACAGCTACAGTAAATGGAGAGAAGGCTACCGTGCTGTATGACACCGGTTGTAGTTATCCAGCCTTGGTGGATAGCAAATTTGATTATACAGGTGAGACAGTGGAAATCCAATTTGCTAATAGGAGTAAAGATTCTCTCCCGGTTGTCTACATCGACCTTGATTTGCCGTATGAGAAAAGACGAATTCAAGCAGCGTGCTTGTCAGGGTTATCGCACGACGTAATTTTAGGATGCAGGTATGTGTTGCCACAGCCTAATCCTATGACGTGTACACCTGTACACGTGGGGTCCGTAGAGACGAGGTTTATGAAGCGAAGGTCAGGGTCAAAGCTGCTGGATCCCTCGACTTTGCCCATAAACAATTTGCTACCTGGTGAATTAAGGAGACTTCAAGAGGAAGATTCTACCCTTAACAGAATTCGCGGGTATGCAAAGGAGAAGTCCGTGCGGAACTTGCCAGACGGTGAGGTAGAGTTCGCGCTGAAACGGGGTATCTTGTATCGATACGCCCGGAAAGGATCCGAGAGGTATAAGCAAGTGATTGTGCCTCGATCTAAGAAAGAAGAAGTGCTTAGGCTAGCACATGAGAGTCTACCTGGTAGTCACATGGGCGTGGCAAAGACGAGAGATAGGTTAGTGAGGGAATTCTACTGGCCAGGTGTATATGGGGATGTACGGAGGTTTTGTCTGTCGTGTGACAAGAATCAGCGTGTGGCACCTAAGACCTCACATCGCCCAGTGCCACTAGGAACCACCCCTCTTTCTAAGAGGGGGACGTTACAATGATCAAATTGCAAGAGGCAGTGAATGACCTGGGGATGGTGGAGGAATTTTTAACGAGACTGCAGTATGGTGAATATAGTCTCCGCCGTCTCAAAATGGAGATAAATAATTTAAAGAAGATGAAGGAAAGGTTGAAAGAACTGATAAAGGAGGAAAAGGAGGAGAAAGAGGCTGAAGAAGATAAAATACAAATGAAAAGATGGAACGAAAAGATAGAAAAGAAAGGGGAGAATGAGAAGAGAAAGTAAGAGGAGGAGAATGAGAAGGAGGAAGAGGAGGGGGAAAAGGATGAGAAGAAGAAGACAAATTTAGTGAAGAACATAAGGAAATAGTGGAAACGAAGAAGATAGGAGAGAAAATAGAAGAAATTTAAACTGCCCTTTTCAGGGCCACTCCATTGCCTCGAAATGATTTGCTCTCTTGCCTAAAAATTTTTTCGTCGCTTTAATGTGTGATAGATTGATGTTCATCAATCTATCTTTGTGTTCTTTTTGTGTCATAGATTTATGTTCATAAATCTATATATATGTATGTCTCTGTCTCTGTGTCTCTAACCCTGTCTCTAACCACGTCTCTATGCCTATGTCTCTATGTCTATGTCTCTATTGTCCCTACAGTAACGCGTATTCAGGTCAGCCCCTTGCATCAGTGCTGCCAGTGTTCCACCCAAATTGAGGTCAGCCACTTGCTACATTGTTGCCAGTGTCCAGTACCATGACGTCAGTTCCCTTGTCCCTAGACAGGCCCAACCTATGTTAAACTTCCCCTTGTCCCGCTATAGGCCCACCCATGTTTAAATTTCCCCATGTTAAATTCTCATTTTCCCCCAAGGGCCGCGACACCTTTTAACATGGATGTTCCATTGTCCCTAATGCGCCCTCATACACTGCTCACCTATGTTGTTTTGTGTGAGGAGAGTGAAAGGTAACACTGTACAATTTTTTTTCCTCAATACTACAATTTAATGAAATATAAGTACCTTTTATCCTTCATTAGCATGCGTGTCACACACTGTCATAGAGAGCAATGTTCGATTGTTAATGTGCCCAGATCGTTAATGTGTCAAGGACCACTGTACTCCACTGCACTTAAGAGAGATAACTCTGCTGAAACTAGTTATCTAGTCACAACGTAAAATTTGCTAATTAAGTGCTTCAGATTGAAAAAAAAAAAAAATACGAAGCATTATCTGGATATGAATTAACATCATTTGACATGTTGCCAAGAGATTCAGCTTTGTTAAGCCTGACAGAAGCTACAATTTTTAAATGATACCCCAAGCACAGCTAAGGTTGTTTGTTTCTGAATATGATATTCCCTACCCATTAATCTCCACCGCTACCCCCATCACTCGGGCTTCACATTTGGTATCGTTATAGCATAATACTGAGCACGAAATTACCTTCCCTCATTACATCTTTAGCAACAACAAACAAACAGAATTATCTTCATCAGAAATGAAGGATGGTATCACTGGTCAGTTGATTGACAATAAGGCTAAGCCACGGGTGCATAAATCGCAGATTTCATTTTTATAAAATGTTTTTATAAAGCAGTGCCCAATAATTTCATCAATTTTAAGCTGGGAGATTGAGGTTGATGATTAGCAATTATCTAATTAGATAAATTAACTGATTTTTACATTTGGATGAGAAACGTTTAGATTGTGCATGCAGGTTGACTAGGCAAACATCTGCTGGGTATTGTTTACCTCGGACTGAGCAATCATTGTACACATAATGCATTGACGACGAAAACAAATAAAGTCAAGGACTTTAATTTGATGGTTCAGTAATAATTAGATTAACAGTTCAAAATCTTTGTAAAGAGCTGACATCTTTAAAAAATATAAACAAAGATCAAAGCATAGTGAATGAATATGACAATTGAAATGAATATTCACACAAAGAAACTTTTAAAATCTTGTTCATATCAAGAATGACTCAATGATAAGACACTATTTTGTTATAAAGAAAGACCAAGGGATTAGATATTTTTTCTCCAGGAATACAACATCTCTTGCCAAATTATGAACTAAAATTCTTCGTTATTTTGGCACTTAAACTTTATAGTACTTACAGAAATTGGTTATATATTTGGAGCCATATCATTTTTGTATTATATCTGAATTCATGCTATTACAAAGCATGTTAAAGAGGGATTTCTCAATATATATTCAGCATATATTGGATCTAGTATTTCCCATGTGGTTTTTAAAGGTCATTGTAATTATCCAAAGAAGTTTGATTTGTAATGTTCTAAATATCCTATGTTTAAAATCCTTTATTTAGCCTTTCTTGGTATTAATTTTCTTGTTATTTTTCATCTTTCGCTAGCAAATGATACATTTGTTGGCAAAGTTTTGTATGGAAATCTAATGCATGGTTACTTGCATGATCAAAGTAAAAATCTTACCCATATTAATAACCATCACCATTACTCAGTATTAATATACTTGATATACAAGACATTTCAAGGTTTTATTTGGCCTTATATTTCTTTTTATTCTTTTTTGTGTGTAATTTAAATTCTGATGATTTCATTTATTAAAGAACAGGATCAGTGTTTTTATTGGTTCATTACATATGCCTTAAAAAGAGTTTGCAGTAAAAAGTCAGTTGCATTTGGTTTACCCTTGGATTTAGTCCTTTGGTGAACAAAGTTGGTCTGCTAGGGGGGCAGGAGCCAGTTTTTATGTACAAATTTAATGCCGCAATCAGCGACCTAGTATAAAAAAAATCATAAAAAATCAAATACACAAGTGGGGTCAAAAAGGTCCATGTTTTTGATACCTATATTACAACAAAGCATAAGAATATTATCTACTTGACCAGAGAAGTCAATGGCAGTTCATAGCAGAAGAAGTTTATGCACCCCAACCCCAAATTTATACTTGCAATTTTCATGTCTGAAGGTCATATTTGACACCATGTGGTGCTCACAGTGCAAACACAAGCCCTTTTCCTAGATGATAATTCTGCAAAGCAGTGTGTACTGAACAGGCTGATGCAATTGAAAATAGTTGTCATCCAAGCCATTTTTGAGATATTCTACTTGCCCCAAACCCATGTTTACTGCTATGGGAGGCTAGCTCTTCTTCCTAACCGACTATTGGTATTTCACTATCAACATACTGCAGAGTAACTATGGAAGGTGTACATACCTGACATCAGTTTCAAGAACAACACAAGCCCGAAACACCTAGTTCACAAATATATCCATATCTTTAATTAGTAAACAATAATAGCTGAAAAAGTCACACCATAGCCTTAAGTTAAGAAATTTGCCAGGGGCCAATTTATGAAACTGTACCCTGCCACCTAGTGTTTCATCTTCTATTTTGAGCTTGAATTTGAAGCAATAAACTTCATGGATGTCATTAAACTTTTACCTGATAACTGGCAAGACCTGTTTGAAAATATGAATATCATATGTAATGCATTCCTATCTCATGTTATTGTAGTATGCAATAGTCAGCATGTCATTTAAAATAAATAATATTGACCATAGCCAGCTAGTTACCCCAAAAACAATTCATGTTGGAATAGATAAAACTGACCATACACAGCTATTGGTTCCAAAGACAATTCGTGTTAGAATAGACAAAACGGAGCACACCCAGCTATTGGCTCCAAAGGAAATTCAAATTGAAAGAGAAAAAACTGACCACACCCAGCTATTGGCTCCAAAGACAATTCATGTTGGAATAGACAAAACTTACCATACCTTAGTATTGTCTCTGAAGGCAATACATGGGATAAACAAAACTGACCACACCCAGCTATTGGCTCCAGAGACAATTCATTTGGAAGAGACAATTCCTTTAATCATATCTTTACAACTGTATGTCAGAATGCTGTTCACTCAGTCTACACTGCCATGATCACATGTATATTGCTGCTTTCAGTTATAAAAATAAATGTTAAATTAACCTACCTTTTACAGTTGCAAGAAATTAAAAGCGTTATATTGCAGCAGAGAAGAAAAGGCAAGTTGTTGAAAGAAAAGACCAGACATAATGTAAAACAAAACAAAACAGCCTATAGCAGGAAAAGAACAGCATGGTGCAGTGCCATCGTAAACTGGACCAAGGGAGATACTAGTATTGCCACCCAAGTACCATGGTATTACTGTATGATGGCAAAGCAGAACTGGTATGTGAGGGTGGATGCTCAAAGTACATCTGCTATCAAAAATTTGGAAACCACTGAAACTGCGCTGTTGCAGCATAGGATAGCCAGAATTTTTAAACTTTATGAACTCTTTGTGACTTGGACATTTTGGTCTGTAGTAGGAGCATAAAATATTTTACAAACACAAACTTTATTTTTTTTATTAAATTCTTTTCAGTCCATGCAGATCAATTTTGTAATAAAACAAAGAATTTAATTGGTGAATACTTAGAGAAAACAAATAGTTAATTGCTCTTGTCCTTGTTAGTGGAAAGAGAATAAATGTAATGAATTTTTCAAAGAAGACTAGAAGGAAAAATGCAAATGCTGCATCATTATCATGGTTTTGCGAAAAATAAAAAAAATAATCTGTATTTTGTCGTCTGCCTTTTTAAAGAAAAACATAATTTAAAATAATAAACACAGAGCCGTGTAGAGCTCAGTCATCTTCATGAGTCAAGGTTCTGATATGTTAATACATTGAACACTGATTAGCGAGAATGGGACTCAGTGCCTTGCTTATATCACTTCATTTCTGATGACAGTAAATACCGCAAAATTAACACTATGCATGTATGGTGAATTTCCAGATTCTGTACGAAGTTTGGAGGCTACTGAAAACATCACAGGTCCATAACCTGAACAGAAGAATTTGATATTGAAACAATGTAAATGTTGTTTTTATGAGATATTATGCTGGATAATTAAGCACTCAAGCATCAGTAAGAACACTTGTTTGGGTAGCTACAGCAGGCCCTATTGAAGTGTCATGCCACACACTAGGGAAAGAGGGAATTGTATGATTTAATGCACAGGTATCAGTTCTTGCAATCATTTAATTAAGTAGATTCTTGCCCTTGACGCCATGAAAAGTGCACCTATTAAAATCAGACTTGTAACTGAACCACTGTATAATGTCAGACTTGTAACTGAACCACAATATAATGTGCCATAAGTGAAAACTCAAAAGAAATCAATTTTCTAAGTTATAATTGAGGTACTGATTTTATCATTTGCATATTAGTTGTTTACACACCTGGCCATTAGGTAAAGTGAGCTTATGGTATGGCCCTGTGTCCATCAGATCATTGGTATGGCCCTATGTCCATCATATCTCATCCATTGCACGTTATCCATCCATTTGTTAAAAATTGGTTGTCACCACTCTGTAGGCCATATTTTCAATCTGATCTTGATCAAACTTGGAATGTGGGCTTATAATCATCAAGATCTCAGATGAGCTTGATAATGAATGAGATCCACAGGTATTAATGAGATCATCTTGCATCAGATTTGCTGAGCTTGTTACCATTCTGGCGACACTTTAGCAACTCTTATTTCTAATCAAATTCTCTTCTTTTTTTTTTTACAACTTGATAATTGGGTCGACATAATGAGAATATTCAAAATTCAGCAGAAGAAAATGCCCACATATCATGGTTGTAACTGGACAAATTGACTGAAAAACTGTTTGCACAGCAAGAACACCCAGTTTTTGAATTAAAAGCCTTCATGGTAATTCTGATTTTAAACAACTGATTAATCAGTTATTCAAAATTTAGCATTGGTTTTCTTGTAAATTATGTCAAAATTTCAATTGCTACAGGCAGGCCATTGTATTGATTTTTGTCCAGCTTGGCAAATAAGCTCATATCAAGTTTACCTTAGATGCAGCAATAACTGAGATCTGCACATATTAATTGGATAATAGACACAGAGACGGTATTTCTCCTCCAAATAAAACTTGTCAAATAGGTTTATGTCATCATTATCTTGATTGACTCTGATTATGAGTAAAGATTTTCCATAGTAATTGACTTAATTATATGTGAAAAGGAAGTAAAATAGATAAAATTCATGTGATATGCAGTTTCAGCATAATGTACATAAAGTTATGTTCTTACTGTACTGCATATGCCTGCTTATATTACGTGACAAGGCTCGTACAAAGTAACAAAGAAAAGAGTGAAGTGAACAAGCTTTGTAAATTTAACAAAATATGTTGTTGTTGTTGTTGTTGTTGTTGTGGGGCTTAACACCATTTTTCAGCACATGATAGGCTATACATGGCAGCCAGTATTAATGGTGGAGGAAGAAACTGGGAAATCCGCGGAAAGAACCACCGACCCACGAGAAGCTACTGGCAAGCTTTCTCACATATCCACATTCGCCGAATCTTAGACTCGAACCAACGCAGACAGAGGTGAGATGGCAGTGATCCGTAACGGACAGCACTTTAGACCACTCAGCCACTCGGGGCCCCTTTAACAAAATAATTCATTTCCCTAGAAAACAAGGTAAAAATATGAAACAGTTTGTGAATATAATCCAGAAATTAATCCTAGAATTTAAAAATATAAGTCCTATCACTAGAAAGTTCTAATTGAATCCAAGTTCGAATCTCTATGAAGTTCCAAGATGGAAGGCGATGACGTCCTCTATAACCAGTTTTGTGCTGATGTGTCAACAGTTCCTTGTTGGGTCACCAAGAATATAATTCTGGCTTTAGAATTCTGAATAATTTCCACTAAATGTCATTGTCCAAGAATTTTTATAAGCACTGGTATTTTCCAGGGAATATAAATTATTAAATCCAAAAAATAGATGAAGTTTAAATCAAACTGGCATCAACATAAAAAAAAACACCTTGAGCTCTAAAGGTGTAAACTACGACTGAATTAAAATCACTGAAATATGAGTATTAAACCCAAATAAAATGCAATTTCAGACCCGCGTGATGGGTCACGTCACTTATTTCGAACAGCACAGTAAAATAATATGGCAATTAGCATGTAGGCTATTTACAGGTTCAATTGTACTGAATGAATCTTACTATAAGATTCAATAATATAAAAAAAAATAAGAGAAAAGGTTGTTTACAACAGAGCTGACGCAAACCAAGAATGACCTTGATTACGACCAATGATTTTCACTCTGTGTTTACCAAATCTGAATCAAGATCAAGAACTAGGTCAGCGAAAAATACAATGAAGCAAAACTATTGCATTCTAATCAGGCTAAAAGAACTGAACTGAATTTTCTGAAAAAAATGTCAAATCCAGTGAAAAAATTGTCATTACAATAAAATGTAATGAAACAAAAATAAAATAAAAGAAATTTAAAACTAACACACAAGTAATTTAATTACATATACATAACACTTAGAAAAAAGTCAACTGTTAAGTTATGTAAGCCATCTGAGCACTTGGAGTTCTGTTTTTTGGTACAACTTTTGTGTGTGTTGAGCACATTTAGCATGGGGTGTTGATATCTTAAACTTTGTTTCAGACTAAAAATATCCAGTACTTCAAAATGGATATAATACACCTTAAATATTAATAAAGTTAGGCTTTTGATAATGGTTTACTTGGTAGCATGAAAGTGCAGACAAATACCTCCAAGGAGGTCCAGAATTTGACAAATTTCTTTGTAGCCAGTTGGACAAGTAGATCAATCAATTCACCAGTCCTGCTGAATCTTCACTAGTCCTTCCCACAAAATGTCAGATGCATATCTTGATTAACAAGACTTTTCTCAGCATCTGTTTTCATGAGCTCCATAAAACATTACACCACATAATGATGTTCTTGAAATGGATCACCATTCCTTGTCTTTTTTCCATGACTCCTGAGATGCTCATTTATGATTTTCCCTGTCTGCTTTATTCCTGGTGATGTAAATTGGATTCATGTGCATTTAATCAGAACTATGTATGTATATATAT
>JAECUM010009905.1:0-15295 GCA_016617855.1 Megalonaias nervosa
GGTTAATTTTGTATCTCGGCTTTGCTTATACAAGCCAGGAAGTGAAAATAACCAAGCAGACCTAGCAGTCTTTTGAGAGAACAACGTGATAATAAACCCAGCCTGTATATTCTATAACCCTAATTACACCCATCAATCACTTTAGTAATACCTAAAAAAAATAGACCAGGTCTATTTTAAACACCCAAGATCAGCAGCGAGGTTAACCTGGGAAATTATATTTCTTTAAAACTCAAACTCTGTGCAAATTACGAGATTGTATAGCGTAATCTTCATGAGTTGAGGACGTCTTCAGGATCACTTTCTTGAAATATTTCTTGTACAGTATTAATAACCATTTAAACTCATTCTGTGAGAATCATATGTGCTGTTCGTTAACGTTGAATTGGTTGGTATAGCGATAATTCTCTCCCTTGCGATGTAGTCAAAAAAGGAATTAGTGTTATTTCTGTACCTGTGATTAATTATTTGTTTAGTTAATTTAAAAGTAATGATATCACACTGGAGTTGTGTGTTTTCAATTCGTAGTTTTAGTTTCTAGACTTCAGTCGCCTCATATGATTTTGCAATCTTTCTGTTATATTTCAAATACAGAGGAAGAGACGAAGGATAAAGTGAGCAATGATAGCTTCTGTGATAGTTTATGTGCATCACCTGCTCCGGATTGTAATGATTACCTTTTCATTCGTAATATCCTCTTTCATCTTATTTGTTTTAACTGAATAAGGTTCCTATACATCTTTGTGTTTCCGAAGATAATGTTGTCATTCAACTTGAATATATGAATTATGCTTTGAATCAGCTTAAATCGTATATAACTACTTTGTTATCATCTCTTTAACCTTCATATTATAAGACATAATACATTAGCCGTCTTAATCATGATGCTTTGGACTTAGATTTAGAAATGCTATCTATACAGGATTGCTCCTGTCTATTGTTGCTCGGTGTGTATCTGATACAATTCCGGCTATTTATATCTTATACTGTTTATGACAGATCATGCATCCATATACGTTGAAATTTTGTTGCATTTATATGACATACAAAAGCATTGCACAGAATTATAAATACAAACTAAACGCAATCAAGCATTACATGTGGCAACCATATTCACTCATATTTTAACAATTTCTCATAAGGATTTAAAAATAATTCAGTTTTGGCTGTCATGATTTAACGTATTTTGGATCGTACGTATAGCAAAATACATATATGGCAAAGAAATGATTCACATTGTTTAAATACTGATAAAGTCCAGTAATCAAGTGTCTTTGCTCTGTTTTCTTTGAAGTCTGCTCGTTTCCTCTGTATTTCGTAAAGTAGCTACTCCTGCTTGTATTTGTTGCTTGTACAGTTCCATACAGATTAAGGAAATTGATCAGTCGGTTCCATAAGCAAATGACTTTTCTACCATTTTCCCTGTTTCTCATTTAATAGATTTTCGGTCTTACGATTCTTTATGTTTTAATCCAATTATTGATGCAGCGTTCTTTTCTAGTTGTTATATTGGCGATTCTATATTGATTGGTTTCAGATTAATTTTTAAAATCTAATGAGTAAAGAATATATTCCTTGTTTACCTTTATTCAAAGTAAAAATCAAAAGTCAAAGCCCAAATAGGTTAAAGCTTCAACGTACAACTTTGACAATAACTGTGTCGACGCCTCGTCAGAACTGAATAACATATTTATCTACTAAACCTTATTTGACAGGAAGTCAGCAATGTGACAAACGATAGCAATGTGGCAAGAAGTCAGTATAAAAGAGGATACTTAAAATAATGCATGCTAACTAATTTGATAAATAATAAATGTAGTTTCATAATACGAAACGTCCAGCAACAATTTCGTACATTTTCTTGCATCAACAGTTATTGTCTTGGTAGGGACTGTAAAGTTCGTCTCTTATACCACTATATATCATCAAGCACCCTTTTGTATTTATCAGTTTCCTGTTTTGATGTTCGAAATCTATCGAAGAACTATTTTGCACCATTTCTGTGATTACTTCAGTTGTGATTGTCCCGCTGCTTCTTTTATTTTAGATTCAGCTGTATCAGTTATACCACTTGATACATATACTTCCATTGTAAACTATTGTTTTAAATTGTTCATAGCTTTTCACGCTCGTTTAATATTTTTGTATGATTCATTTATACCGGCACCTCCTACTACGATTTATTTGATCACTTCTTGAGCAATGTATTCTTTTGTATCCGTGTTTCAACTCTTCAGTCTTGACATGTACGCTTTTGTAACATTTGATGAATTATCATTTTTATCGTTTCGATTGTACCACTGAAATCTGTAATAGACAAATTGCAAGTTGTTTTTGTTGATTTTAACCCGCTTTAGTAAAATTTAGTTGCTTTTATTCTCCTTAATTATGGGCTTATTGCGGTTAAATAATTCTTCATCCACAACCCTGACAAAGTGTTATCGTTAGGAACAATAGTTTTCTTCATGTAAGTAAGTTGGTGGCTTTATTATCCATTATATCAAACATCACACGGATCGATTGTTCAAGCTGAAAGAGGAATTCCATAACTGAGATTCCACAAAGCCATCCTTGCCTTATATTTCTTTTACATTTCTGAATCTAAAGCATGCATGTAGCTATTACTCCTCTTCTTGGTTATTTTGTTTCAAAGATGTCTTTTTTGTTCTTTTTTCCCACCTCTCTTTTCTCATCTGACTGTTGATTTTGTGCAACTCTTCATATTTACGTGTCTTTGAAAAAAAAAAGTTTCAAAATGTTGTGATCGTTGTTCAGAAATTTCTGAGCATTTAAACTATCTTTAATGGTTTGATCAATCCGTTTCAGTTGAGTTACTAGTTTGTTATCTCTGTCTCTGCCACAATGTTCCAGAGCTGTTCATTTATGGTCATTTTGTACCTCAATTGTTTGCGATTTTTCAAAATTGTTGTTTCCAGGGTCTTGCATATTTGTGTATCAGCCAAAAGTTAAGATTACTCTGATCGACTTGAATACTTTAGAATCAATTCAATTTAGTTTCAAATGAAACAAATGCTACGCTATGTATTGAGCAACAGTTGTGTCAGGTAAACGTCCATTTGTACAAATATAGACAACTGCGAACTGACTCAGATTACTGGAGTGATTAGTTTCATAATTGATTTTAAGTACCCTTGCTAGCTTTTTCAAAAGAACGATGCAGGCTACAATGACTACTGTAAATTGTGATGATGATTTCATTCCTTTCAATCAACATCTGTATAAAATTAAAGCTATATTAGGTGTTAACCCTAAAACGTTAAAGCATGTATAAACGAATATTTGATGTTACCTGTGGTTTTGCAGTGATAAAGATTTTGTCACGCATACGTTTTATTTTGTTTTCACAGTGTTATGAACAGAATCAGGTATACGTTTTTATTTGGTTTCAATATTGTTAAGAAAAGAATCCGGTATAAGTTTTATTTTGGTTTCAACAGTGTTAAGAAAAGATTGAGGTAGAAGAATTTGGAATGCTCAAAAGAAATTAACAGAGTTTATAAACTAGCATCTAGTGTCAACAACACCCTAATGAAAACAGTAGAAGATCCATCAATAAATAAAGAAATGAAACTAAAGAAAACAACAAAGAGTGTACACAAAAACGGAGAAAAGAAACTATAGAACATGAACATACGTACGACAAGAAATATGGAAGACGACAAATAATGATGAAAGCATCACAGTGATTTACCCAAAGAAACAACTTAAGTTGCAAAATTCATCAAACAATGCTAAAACCGTTAAAAACAAAAGAAGAAGAGCTCATGAATAAAGTTTCATCGTTGAAGATAGGTGAAACTTCATTATTGGGGAAACTGTGTGAACAGAGATTGCCTGTAACGAAGTCAGTGTAATAATTGTACTTAAAGACACAAATGCATCAACAATACAGCAACAGTACACATTTAATTTATCAGCATTGTTTGAATCTTTTCTACTTTATTCAATTTTTGAAAATAATATTTGCGAAGCATTTTAAACATGTACCTAATGTGGATAGAAGTAAGTCCAGTTTAAGCAGCAAACACCCATTAAACAATATGATACCATTTGAAGTTATGCAATAATACATACGTCAGTTCATTTTGCAAACTTTCTTAATGATCGATATTTGGATCATGCATTATTTTTCTAGTTGGCTTCAATCAAGGTAGTGGTAGCGTCAGTTACATCATGTAGGTTCTGTTTTCTGATTGTTAACTTTATCCGAAACCTACTAACATATGAAAAAATATGAGCACGTGTCCCACAGTTGTAATATATTATAACAGTGGACTTAAACATATTCACTAGAAGCACATAGTCATGCACAGCGTCGCCCATTGAATGAAATGGGCAAAGAGCAAATTGCAAAGCTGTACATATTAGGTCACAGGTTTCATTAAATGACCAAGACTTCAGCTTGTTTCATGAACTGAACGAAAATGTCAATTCGGACGTTCACGTTAACACCAAAAGAGGCAAAATAAACAGAAGAAACATAAATAGCCAATAATAAAATAAATATAGAAAGAACGTACCAAAAAAGATCAGAAAAGTTGTCCTGTTTCGAAGTGATCCGAGACCAGCAGTTCCATCATGCACCTCCTTGCTAATAATAAAGGGGTTAGGGAGGTCCTTGCCCGAGGGTTCGTACACACCATCACTAAATGCCACAGGGCTTCTACGCACTAGATGCCCATCTGGAATATATATGTTTGTAAGACACGTTGTGTCATTTTCTGTGCTATTAGTTTCAAAATAAGGCATGGTTATCAAAATAATTTCTTTCTATTGCTTAAAATGAAGGTCGCGATGTGAAAATGTGAAATACGTGCCTCACAAAATTCGGAGGTAATTTGATTATCTTTGTAGATGGTGATATTTTGCTGACACAAGAAAATCTTGTATTGTTTGAAATATCGTACATGTTCAACATTCATAAGTTGTTATGTTTCCTTTGCATATTTTCAGTCTACACCAACATTTAATAGCATGAGTTCACTTATAAGCTATACTTGTTATCTTCCTGTTTCACTTACAAAGCATGCATATGCGGCCGTCTTCTTATATTTTACAATCTATCTTATGAACTCTGTATCAACTCAGTACAATACAGATTGTACTCTAGTGATATCAAGTCGTTTCAGTTCGTGATTAATTGGTAAATCAAGATTCATAAAGCTCTTCTTTGACAAAATTACAGCTTTATTAATAGTTTGTTTGTCACAATTAATATGACGCTTTTAATTACTGTGTCTCAGTATCCTTGTAGATTTTATACCCTATTCATTTAACAGCTCATGCCTTATATTGAGTCCATTTTAATTTGAAACATATATATATATGCAATAAACTGACAACGAACAGTGCAAAACTAGTATGTAACTAGCCTGAGCGCTTTCAACTCTTAATGAGTCTTTTTCAAAGGCAAATACAAAACATAGACAAGACAAATAAAACACAAAAACCGTTGTGTTTGCAAAACTTTACGTGGCTGTTTCTACAGGAATTAAACCATTAAATGTATTATGTTTCAACTAGTTTATTTCAACTTGTTGCGGATGCTTGAAAATATTTTTATTGACCTAGAAATCGACGGGCCACAACGACATCTGTTGTTTTATGTAAATTTATGTAAGCGGAAATTATATAATTAATTAATGGCTACTGGATCATCATTTGCATCAACCGTTGACTGAACGAGTTGATCGATGAATGTATGCAAACATATAGTTTGACAAATCAACGCGCGAATACTTACTTGCATGGATACACGCACACATACATACATACATACATACATACATACATACTACATACGTACGTACATACGTACGTACGTACGTACATACATAGCCCACAAAGATTATAAAAAGGAGCATATAATCCTACCTGAGTGAGAGAATCAGTTAAATTGGGGTCTGCTGTGACTTAACTGCATGGTTATCAATTGGACTGTATCACAAACTAAACATGGCATATTAGTTGTGCTTTGGAAACTCCTTGGGTGTGCATATTAAATCATTTTTATTACCATGTAAACCTATGTAATTGTTATTTAATATGCCTTAATCTTATCATTTCTACTTGTAATGCCGAACAAGATTAACATTTTCTCCTTATCTCTCTTCTTGATTCCTCCTCTGCCGGCTCGGAGATGTAGAATGAACCCCGTTGCTCCCTCCCGGATGTCGTAGGAATCGATAAAATGGAGACAGGTACCGTAGTTGCACTACCATCGCATTCGGCCATAGTCGTGTATCGTCGGCAACCATGGTATGTCCTTAGGGAAAGAACTTTACTTCAGTTGCTTTAGCACTAAACAATAGACTTGGCTGCTCTACAGTAACCCATGAAACCAAACTACGCCTCTTTTTTGTCTTACCTGCTAAACCACAATGCATATCGAGCGTTTTCGCTTATTCTGTTATACCTTACCTCAGATCCGAGTTGGAAATAACATTCAGTTCTTGATAACATTCTGTTTTCTTCTGATATTAATGTACACTTATTGTTAAGAAACTTGATGAAGCTATCTGGCTGCTGTGCTTTCATTTCTTTTCAATTGTATGAAAGAGATGCATGTGTTGTGAATACCAACAAATTTTTCATTATTGATACAACTATAGAGCTATGAAAAGCTTTGTTTGTTGAAACCGAGATTTGTGTGTGTGTGTGTGTGTGTGTGAGAGAGAGAGAGAGAGAGAGAGAGAGAGAGAGAGAGAGAGAGAGAGAGAGAGAGAGGGAGCGCTCTCACCTATTGCTCCCCAGTCAGGGTGTATCAGATTGTTGTACCATCCATCCTGTGGAGTCAGTTCAAACTCCTTTCCAGAGTAGGCTATAACAAAATTTTCAGACTCATGTAAATCAGTTGTTAATGTTATACAAAAGTAACTTGAATTGTTCTGCTTACTGTATATACAAGACCTAGACACACAATCTAATAAATTTTGAACCATTCTCCATTCAGGTTTTTCTCTCTCACCAAACTGAAGAGGACCATTAGTATTTTTTAACATAGGCGCAATTTCAAACGTCAGCAAATTGTGTTGAAAAATAGGCAATCAAGATAAAGGATGACAAACTCGTGAAACAATTGATTTGATAATTGTTAATAACACATTTCGCAATCTGTAATTATTACATTGCTATGACATTTATTAACCGATGACTAAAACTAAAAAAAAGATATGTTACTCATACAACTATGAATTAACCCGAAAAAGTTAGCAATGCCAAATAAAATGTCAAAGGCATAGCATATAGTTAGCGTGTAAAATAAAAGCGATTAAATAACCGATTTCGTATCGTCTATCTCTGGCATTCTCGTTTCTTCTCAGTTAACACATGCTCAAATTCTACACTAGCTAGAACCAGTTTTAATCAATAATTGCTGATTCGAATTCCAACAGGCAGATAGCAAATCTTTGTCTCAGATAGGGAATGTTTAATTACTGGCATCACAACGAACTTCAGACAATTATAGGAGGGCAAAACTAAGTGAAAGCTACAGTCTGCAAGAAATAAATAAGGAATTTCACCTACAAATATGTAGGGAGAAAGATAAAACGTTTTTCACAGAGAAGAACTGGCGCTAGAAGAAAGCCCCATAGAGAACACAATTCTGAAGAGGTAGAAGAAATCTAACTTACAATAACAAAAAGATGTTTTAAGAAGTTGGATATCAATAACCTCAATTTGCCATGTTGTTTTCAAATGAGGCATATTAATTCTTCCTGACTAGATAATCTATATATTTTTGAAATATATTATGAACATGGGGTACCATTTTAAATATATATTTTCACATTAACAAAACCGTAGCTTATATAACTATCAATTTATACTGGAACGATAAGGAAAATGAGAGATTCAAATAAATAAATAAATAAATGAATCAAATGATTGTCAAAGTCACGTTATAGCTAATAAATGAGCTTAACAAGTGATTGATATCCGCGCTCCAAAGACATGGAACATATAATGATGGATGACCAGACCTTGCTTTGATGTTAATATGGAAGATCTACTAGATGAAACACTATATACGAAAATTATCGAACCCTGTACCAATCATTATGAGTAGATGAACTAATGGGAATTTAGCCTGGATAACATACGTGGCTATAGCAGCTAAGACCATATTCCTCATAAAACATCCGACGTCTTCATTGAGACAAATAGTATATGAGACAGGCTTGTTTATCTAGACTTTGAAGTTAATACTGATATATTGACCCTCTGGAAGTAAGTTATCTCTCTTGAATATGAGTATGGGGAAAACATTACATACCAATCACGCTCAATGGCAGGTGGGGTGGAAGCATATATGAACAGCAGAGCATATAGAGTAAACCAAAAGTAGGCAGTAAGACCACACATAAACTACCGTCAGAGCGAGGAGAAATCCCGACCAAAACGAGCGAGTTATTTCGGGATACGTGTACACTGCAGAGAAAGAAGTGGTGGCACAGGAATCTGACAGCCTTCCAATGCGGGAGAATCTTGTTCTCAATAAGGCACATTAAATGTACCGTGGTGCACGTTCAACAACCCCCAACTACGACTGCAAAGCTCGATAACAAAAAGATCTGCAGGTAGATACGAGATCGCAATGCAGATCTGGAGTTTGATCACCTTAAAATAACCAACCATTTTTCTGACAATTTATTCCTGTTCCTATTCTGAGACCTTTAGCACAATTATTCACGAGGACATAACCCTCGCCCGGTGGCTGGGAAAACATATAAAGCATTGGCGGTGCTGCCAGGTACGATGGCACTATTGTGTCATTCTTCCTAAAATAGATGAAAATGTCATTGGCGAGCTGGATTAAAATTTCCTTGGGCTTGTGATTACAATGGCGGTCGTATACACCGCTCAGACATTAGCACGCCCCAAAATTGCATGACAATAATAAATACAAGCCACAAGTGGAATAATATCTATGCCAAACTGGGAATGACTCGTTCTGGTTCAGAATGTTGTCGAACAAGGATGAAAAGCAGATGGACATCGAGCACCAGGACAACCCAGATCATCTTAAGCCACCCTGCAAAGATGTGCGATTAATTGCGATTTTGTTGTCTGAACAACAACCAAACGTCCTGTACTCGGGGAACCATAAGCTCGATTATAACGACAGCGTGGTAACTAGGCGAAACGTCCTCTTACATAACTTTTCCTTCGGTTTTATGCAGGGCTTTTTATCACTCGTCTCTTTCCCGAAACAAGAAGTTGTATTCAAAACGATGACCTCTACCAAATGACAGTAATCGGCCAGAAAACAAACATTAGGTACATCAACGAATAGATGGCATGGTATTTTTAACTTTTGGTGAGCTTGGTGGGCGTGTTAAAAACCGTGTTATTTCCAAATCTACTGATATCAAACACTCTGACACCTTCTTTGACATCACCGCCAGCTTACCAGTACACCATGGCAACATGTTTGAGACGCGTGACGGCAGGGGAGCAAAACCAAATAACCCGTAACATCAATTAAACTTTCACATAGCACTGCTTATGGAGGAATCATAATGTTGCTATACCCAAATCTATAAGGCACACAATATGTTCTTTACGAGCAGAGGATGAACAATCAGTACATGCGCTCGGTAATGCAGCAGATAGTGTTGACACTAAGCTGGCGCCAGTGTTATAGGTATTGGAATATTATAAACAATCGTTCTTGACCCCATTACGATTGCTCCTGAGATCACAGCTTTAAGCTGTGGTTTGCTTTTTGATGCTGGAGATTTTATCAACCGATGATTATGCATGAAAGCTAAAAATCACAACACAATCACATACAACACATCTAAGGCGATGCGGAACAAACCATATCTGAAGTAGAGTCCAAGCTTATTCCTAGATAGAGTCGTCAACTACATAACCGTGAAAAATGACATACGAGCTATATTACACAAGGCATATTCTTCGGTTTTAATCAATGGAGTGGCGAAAGAGCCTAAGCAGTGAGGAGATCATAAAACATCTAGTTGGGAATGCACAGTAAGTCGAATTGCGGCCTTCTGAATCGAGGTTTATTCCCAATGCACCTTCAGCAAGGTGCGGTGTTTCAATAACAAGTGAACAAAATGTGTTGCAAAAGTGACTTATGTACTTTCGTCTGCTGTTTTCAGTAAATATTAAGCAATAATAGCCACATCACTTATCGTTGCTTGCATCCTATATTAATTGCACATATGCACTAGACAATCGTAAACTTGCCACTGTCAGCATAGTCATTTCAACTGGCCTAGTTTGATGCGTAAATTCAAAGCCCAATTACAAAGCAAGACTGCCGCAGTCAAAGTTGCTGAAGGCAGGCACCACAAAAAATCAACCAATACACATTTAAAAAATAATATATGGCATCTATAGAAAGCAAAACGTAATTTAAGCGTTACTTGCTGTGGATAGATGACAAGAAAGATAAAAATATAGCTGCAGAGTTAAATTTAAAGGGCTTGCGGTTGAACCATAACAAGAAAAGGCTCTTTGTTTTTCATTTATAAATAAACGAATATGCAAATAATCAAGGCAATAAACTTCTACATCGCTGCCAAAAAACACAAATTTATGATTGCAAAAAGATTTCATGGAGATGTTGGTGCACAACCATTGTTTAAAAATGTCCCACGTGATGGATTTTATATTCAGAGCCTTGTTATTCTGTATGATGCATTACTTTCAAAGTACCATCGACGAAGAAAAGTATACTGTTACGTATATGTAATTAAATTGCTTGTGTGTTAGTTTTAGAATTCTTTTTTTATTTTATTTTTGTGTCATTACATTTTATTGTAATGATTATTTTCACGGGATTAGAAATTCTTTTTCAGTAATTCTGTTTATCTAAAACGTAAAAGGTGTTACATTAGCAATATTTTTAGCTCACCGCTGGTATAAACACTACGCCAAAAAGATTGGCTATTGCCAAGGTCATTTCGGCCTAGTCTGAATAAACAATGTTTTATTTTTACATATTTTTCAGAGTGAGGGTCTGGTTCTTAGATAGGGTTGTTCTTGCTACGTGACAAATTACATTTTTCCTATTGCGTTGTTCAAGTATTAAGAGACCACGTGATCTATCTCGCGAGAACGGGATCATAATTTGGTTGGATTTAATACCCTTTCTGAGCGCTTGTCAGTCAGTTGTATATTTAAACCTTGAGGGCTCGAAAGGTTTCAATTGTTGAAACCTGATTGTTTTTGAAGTTCATTTGTTTTTGGAATTTAATAATTTACTCTCTAGAAAACCAAACGAGTGTACTGTTTTATAAAATTCTGGGAGAAAGAAATTCAGTGGAAATTTATTCTGGAATTATTCGGAAACATAAACTGTGATTCAATTGAGGAATTGTTGCTATTTGTACAAGTATCACATCTGACGTCATCGCCTTCCATATTGGAATGTCGTCGAGATTCGAACCAGGATTCTAATAGAACTATTTAGTGAAAGGACTTGTATATTTCATTCTTAGGATTAAAATTTGGATTAGATTCACAAACCGTAAGTCCTCTTTTCCAATTTTTACATTGTTTTCTAGGGAATTAAATAATTTTGTTACAATATACAAAGCTTGTTGGCTTCACTCTTTTCTCTTGTTATTATTGTACGAGACTACATGTACCAAGAGAAAATTGAGGTTGCTCGTCCTTGGGATATATGAATTTTGGTTAAATATTTCAGAAAATTGTTTTTTGAAATTTAAATTCCTCTAGTTTTTAAATCCCAAGTACTATTTTACATTTTGTTTGAAATCTTTAGTGAAAACAACACGCTTTCATTCACAATATCATCAAAAGTAGAGAATTTTTTTAATTTTACCGAGGAGTGTTTGAAAATTTTGAAAATGGAAGTCCAGCTAAAAAAGTTGGAATTAGAGATAAGACAGGTTCAGTTTCAGGTAGAAAAGATACAAAAGGAAAAGGAAATGGAAGTAATGGAGTTACAATTTAAGGAAAGAAGGGAAGAAATGCAAAGGCAATTTGAAGAAAGACAGAAAGAAAGAAAAATACAATTTGAGAAAGAAAAATTAGATATGCAAATGCAAAGTGAAACTAGGTTAAAAGAATTAGAGCTGGCAAAAGTTAGTACCCCCTTTTCTGGAAGAAGAAACAGATATTTTCCTTATTTTGAAAATGTTGCTGAAAGTTTCAAGTGACCAAGGGAGTACTGGACTCTTTTATTGCAATGTGTACTTACTGGTAGAGTTCATAATAAATCCATTACATTTCACTATCACTGGAGCAGAGTGCTGACAATGATATGGTTAACGGCGGTATTTTGAAGGGTTATGCGTTAGTCCATGAGGCTTATCGGCAAAAATTCAGGTTTTCTAGAAAACCAACTGACCAGACCTATGTCGAATTTGCTTGGGAAAAAGCACAACAATTTGATAGGTGGTGCTCTTCTAGAAAGGTCAATAAAGATTACGAAAGTCTCAGACAACTCATATTACTTGAAGAGGTCAGGAACTAAATCCATGGTGACATGGGAATGTATCTTGACGAGCATGAGATCGAAACCTTGAAAAATGCTGCTTGTGCTGCTGATAACTATTCTTTAACTCATAAAGTTCCTGTTGTAAGCAAATCATTCACTCAGCACTCTACCGGTAGAAAGTTTTTTCAGCCCAAATACAACTCCTCCTAAAACTCAATCTGGTACAACTTCTATAAATCAAGCTTCTGATAAACTTGATTCAAAATCTTTGTCTATTCCTAAGTGTACCTATTGCAAGAAAAAAAGGACACGTCATTTCTGATTGCTTCAAATTGAAATATAGGCATCAGAATCAAGATAGACCTATCCCAAATGCTCTTATTTCTAAGAGGTCAAGGTCACGGTCATGTATTGAAAGAAATACATTAGTAGGGTGTAATAAACCCCAGTCTGATTTTATTATGGAGAATTATGAACCATTCATGTCGAAGGGGTCTATATCACTCTTGGGTGGTTCGGCCAATCCTAGCCCTATTAAAATTTTAAGGGACACAGGAGCTTCTCAGAGTCTTTTATTATCAGGTACTTTGCCTTTTTCTGAGAAGTCCTGTTTTAATGAGAGTGTTCTCATTCAGGGAGAAGAGTGCGGCTTTGTTAATTTTCCTTTCCATTCTGTAAATTTGTCATCAGACTTAGTTTCAGGACAAATGACAGTCGGAACAGTGTCTAATTTACCCGTTGAGGGCATTCATTTGTTGCTAGGCAACGACTTAGCTGGAGACAAGGTTGTGGTTAATCCACTTGTAACTGACAAGCCTTCTTTGGATCAGAAACCTGATCCTATTGAAAACAAAATACCTTGAGTTATACCCAGCTTGTGCAGTTACCAGAGCTATGGCAAAGAAATCTCTTCACAATGATTTTGATAAGGAAAATATTCCTTTAGCTGACACATGTATTGGTCAGGTTTTTGATGAGGTCACTTTCACTCCTAATTTGGATCAATCAAAAGGCTTTGATCACAGTGATCCTCTTTAAAATACTCATTCTCTTTTATCTAATCAGGGTGACAAGCGACAATCACTTGTCGTCGAACAGGAAAAGATCCTGAGATCTGTTTGTTTCATAAGGCCGTTAGTGAAACTGAAACCACCGAGGTACCTGTCTGTTATTTCATTAAAAATGGACTTCTTATGAGACAATGGAGACCTCCCGAGGTACCTGCTGGTGGCGAATGGTCAGTGAACTATCAGATTGTAGTTCCAAAATCTTACAGACAGGAAATACTTAGTTTGGCCCATGAAACTCCTCTGGCTGGTCATCTAGTGATAAATAAAGCTTATAACAAGATCTTGATGCACTTTTATTGGCCAAAAATCAAAAGTGATGTTTGTAAATTTTGTAGATCTTGTCACACTTGTCAGATGGTAGGAACACCCAATCAGAAGATACCTAAGGCTCATCTGCAACCTATTCCTGCATTTGGCGAACCATTTAGCAGAATTATGGTAGATTGTGTTGGTCCCTTACCTAAGACCAAGTCAGGCAACCAATATTTGTTGACCAATATGTGAGCGTCAACAAGATTCCCAGAGAAAATTCCTTTGAGGAATATTAAAACCAAAACTAAAGTAAAAGCTTTGATAAAGTTTTTTACTCAGTTTGGCCTTCACAAATTTGTCCAATCGGATCAAAGGTCAAGTTTTATGTCTGGACTTTTCCAGCTTGTTATGCTTGAATTTGGCACTCCGCAATTCAAGTCAAAAGTGAAACTATGGTTTTACAAAACTTTACTTGAGAGAATTTTTGATTCTTGTAATAGAGTTCATTCTCTCTTGCTCATTCTTCAAAATTTTCTTCAAATTAGACTTTACGGCCCTTACAAAGTAAAGAAGAAAATGAATTATTTAAAGTATAATAATAGTGCTCTGATCTAAATAAATTAATGGAGTACTAGTATATTGTAAGGGATAGCCAATTAAATTATGCAATTAATTTAGTTGTACCTGTCCCACTAACTGAGGATCTAAGTAAAGAAATTCAATTGGACACTGTTGATCTTGGAGCAACAAATCTTCGGAATTCGGAAATTATGAAAAATCTGGACCAGAAACGTTTACATTTACAACAACAAGAAAGAAATGAACTTAAACAGTTATTATTCGAATATGAGCACTAGTTTCTGGATATTCCTACGAGGACAAACAAATTTTTTCATGACATTGAAATTGTAGATTCAAAACCTGTGAAACAACACCCATACAGGATGAACCCTCTCAAACAGGAATACTTGGAAAAGGAAATTCAGTATTTGCTGCAGAACGATTTTATAGAGCCCAGTAAAAGTGATTGGAGTTCACCATGTATACTTGTTCCGAAACCGGATAAAACTTTCCGTATGTGCACTGATTATAGGAAGGTGAACAGCGTGACAAAAACAGATTCATTTCTATTACCAAGAATTAATGATTGTATTGATAAAATTGGAAATGCCAAGTACGTCACCAAATTTGACCTTCTGAAAGGATTTTGGCAAATTCCACTTACGGAGAGAGCAACGGAAGTTTCGGCAGTTGTGACTCCAGATGGACTCTATCAATATAAAGTAATGCCGTTTGGGATGAAGGGTTCCTCAAGTACGTTTCAACGCTTGATGAATATGATTACCTCTGGTCTAGATAACTGCGATGCTTACATCGATGATGTCATCATCTACAACGACACCTGGAAAGAACATCTTGCCACGATTCGGAAATTCTTTGAAAGACTCACTGATGCTAATTTGACAATCAATGTATCTACAAGTGAGTTCTGCCGTGCTTGTGTAACTTTTCTAGG
>JAECUM010009906.1:0-35201 GCA_016617855.1 Megalonaias nervosa
GTTATTCCCTTAGGAATAGCTCATATCTTATCCCTACGTGAATTATGTACATTAGTGTAAGATACTCTTTTTCTAACATATCGATATCCCACCTGCCCACTCCCTACACCCCATACAGGAATTAGAACTAAGTACTGAATAAACACCGGGCCACGAGTCTCCGAGTGGTCTTAATCACTCACCGTTCCGGATCACTGCCATCTCACCTCCGTCTGCGTGGGTTCGAGCCTCAGGCTCGGCTAACGTGGGTACGTGAGATAGCCTGCCAGTAGCTTCTCGTTGGTCGGTGGTTCTTCCCGGGGTTTTCCAGGGTTCTTCTTTCACCATTAATACTGGCCGCCATGTATAACCTATCTTGTGCTGAAAAATGGCGTTAAACCCTACAACAACAACTGAAGGATATGATGGGTCAAAAGTATAGATTGATCTATTCTGTTATTTGAGGACGGATACATAGGAAACTCCAAAATTCTAAATTGCTGAATCAGTGAGAATTTCAAAATACAAAAATACTTTGCTACCTTCCTTACTGCACCGAGGAAATATTCAAAATCATATAAATAATACCAGGTGATCCGCTTGTTTACAAACTGGAAGACTTGAAGAAAGAGGATACAAGGGGACGTTTTGGCACGGAAGAGTTGTCACTGCTAACAGGATAACGTGTACGAAGTTGGAAAGATTTTGAAAATAAGAGGAATGAAATGGAAGGGGTATAATGAATCATTTAACAGTTGGGAAGCAGCATAAAACATTAGTCCATTTATATAAACATGGAAACGTAAAACAAAAATAGAAGTATCAAGCAGCATTTCATTTGACCGCTCGGGTGGCCTAGTGGTTAGAGCGTCCGCCTCGGATGTGGGAGGTCGCGGATTGAAACTAGGACTAAGATCTCTGTATGATTTCAGCCAATAGTGCTATTCGAAGAAAATAATTATGTGTAACTTTCTCACTTTTAAACCCAACTGCACCAGAACCTTCTGGTTGTTTCAGTAATGCGTCGTATATTGATCAGTGTTTATCAATGTACACGATAGTTTTGTTATAATTTGTTTAGTTTCCATGCAGTCCTTTAGAAATTTGTTTAGGAAAGGAGACAAATCAGTATTTTTCTAGTACATATACATGCTTCTCTGCAGCAAAGATGCAATCCTTGAAATCGTCGTGCAAATGTATTGGTATCTCCAAATTCACCCCTAACCTCAAAAACCCACCTTGCGTCATTGCCATAGGGGATGTTTAGCATATTTTCCTTTATCTAATTTCTTCACCTACCGCCGATGTATTGTATTGACTCGTTGTCCAAACACATAAAACGTTGTTGTCAAGATACACGATAAACGAATTTGACCGGATTTTGTTCTTATTATGAGGTCAAGCTAATACCGCCTTGTATTCCAATCTCAGTCACCAAAAACATATCAAAGTTTGCCAGAAGTTCAAGTTCTACACCTGATATATTTAAACTGATATAATCAGCTACACCAAGTGCACTGTAATACTGAGATGCGTCAAGATTATTGTGTTATATGCGTATTTACAAACTCTTCACAAATATCAACGAAATCAAATTATCTTTCTTGGCGTAGCGGCACCTAGTGTTTTCACTTTAAAATGTGAAATCACATAATGTATATACTTTTATTTATTATCTGATATCTTAGGATTACTCAAACTTCAATATACCTTTTCTTTTGTTGGTCAAGATATTTCACCTAAATTAACCATGTATTCCTTTGGGTAAATGTCTTTCTTCAAGAATTTATGTTTCATGTTTTCAAACTGTTTTCATAGTCTTAACAAACGTTTCATGAGTTCATTTTTGGGGCCAGCTACTTAAGAGGTTGGCCCATAAAACAACATATACGGCTTCGTATCCTCGTTCTTTTAACTGTTACTTTTGTGCATCCTTCACAAGCCCATCTACTATAAATCCTTGCTTAATAAAAGCATTTTTTTGTCGTTATTCGGTATGCTTTTTACCCCATCATCCGGGGCACTATTCACAAGACTATTGGTGAAATTATGACTGTCAAAACAGGTCAAGATTGAATGAATAGTGGGGTGTATTTGGGCATCAGAAACTGTAATTATAGTCTTTTAAATTTTACTTCTTTACATGCATGGGTATACACTTTGTCTTTTAATATTTTTCATTCATAGATATAAGATGTACTCGTCCAGTAGTATGTTTCATTTCGGTATTTCTGAACATCATGGGCTTTGCATTTTTGTCAGTAGTCTAGTCTCGCTATCCTACCCGGCTGATTATAAAACACCTGTCTGCAATCAGTTCCACTCCAACCTATTGGCGTGGAACATTTGGGGATATAAATTGTCGTGCACACAAAATCCTGATGGTATCTACTGACCTGTTTGCACTGTCTACGATGTACTGTATGGATCTGTAGCATCATTACAATTTCGTCGTGAGTAGCTCGAGTACGGTATGAAGACACTTTCAAAGTCCCAATAAACAACGCAAGGGACTTTAATTGATGATATCAATTTCTAAATTTGCCAACGTATCCCTTTTGATGTGCGATATATATTGTGTTGTCTGCATTGCAAAATATTCATTTTTGATTTTTGGAGCATTAAAACATACAAGCCTATTTTATTTTTCTTACCATCATGTTTGTTATGTATGATGATATCAATCTGGATAACATAAAAGTATTTTGTTTCAATCCATCAAATAGAAACAATATGTTTTTGCTTCTGTTTTCCTCCTTCTGTCACTCTAACTGCTCAAATGTAATTATCTTCAACTGTTTCGTACACATTCACAGATATATAATGTTCACGTTCAATGCTTGCTGTACTATCTATTTCCACAGGCCAATTGTTTTATCAAATGACAACTGCATATTGATAGTTGATGTGGATGTTTTGAGGGAACATTTAGCGAAATATTAGCAACATCAATGCTAATAAAACAGATTCATTGCCGTGAATGAAATATCTCTCATCCTAATTTTTCACATTTAGTCAAGCGTTGTTACCAATTCAGGAAAATGTATATTGAATAGCCGCGAGAAATACTGGTTCGTTGACGTTACCGACTGGTTTGTCCGTGTCAACAGCATGATCTTATGAAGAGGTGCTTATTTATTGAACTATCAGTTAGTATATATATATATATATATATATATATATATATATATATATATATATATATATATATATATATCAGGGACGCACCCATAATTGTTTTAAGAGGGAGAGCCACTAAGTTTTACGGATGATGGTCAAGACATGTTTAGAGGTGAAATCCATTAGGATGGCAAGTGCCCCATTGCCCCTATATGCGGGCGCTTATTATATATACACACATACCATAATACCATACTTACGTTAAAATGCAATACAGTGAGAGTTTAAATGTCAAAGTTATTCCCTTAGAAATAGCTCATATCTCATCCCTAAGTGAATAGTGTACATTAGTGTAAGATACCCTTTTTCTAACATATCGACATTCCACCTGCCCTCTCCCTACACGCCATATAGGAATTGGAACTAAGTACTGAATAAACACCGACTTGCAAAATTCTCCAAAAAGAGAAATAATCTTATACTTTAAAAAGGGTCCAAGATGCTGAAAGTCTGGGGGACTTTCCAACATTTACATCGGTAGTTGAATGGGATCTGAGCGGCTTCTAGCATCAGTTGCACCTCATATCTGAATGAGTTCCTCAGGAAAGGTACGAATGGACAACCTAACTTTAATTTTTGAAGTAAATTTTAAGCTACTGTCATTAAGGTGACAGAAAATAAGTCCAAAATTCTAAAGGTATGTTTGCAATTATGTTTATGTGTATGTATATTAGCGAAGACATGGGTAGACGTTTGGTGCCAGCCATAACAAATACTTTATCATAATACTATAAAACAATTTTCTCAGACTCTTGCCTAATTCGTCCGTTGTCAGTGCAAACTTTAAGAACCACTCATCACAGCATTTTCGTTAAGAACGACGTACTCTGTCTCAGTTCAGTTATAGTAAAACATATGATATATGGAATTATGATACTTTGCTTGAATGGCAATATAATGTAGAAATAGAAACGATGCATATATAACGAAAAACATGAAAATTAAGATTATTTTCAATTACAAGCCCCAATAAAAGGAGAAAACTTTTTTAAAATAATTTTTGTTTATTCAAATGTTGTTTAAATTACTGATTTATATTATTGTGCATAATGAATGATTGCGTTCTTTAGAATGACAACATTTACAGACTTAAGTAAGTTCGGTATTTTAAAATGAGACGAAAATACGTACCCTATTCTGCAAAGCTTTTTTTGTAAAGTATAGCATCTGATGCGATGAAAAGTAATTATAGTAGTGTAACCAAATGTTTGGTTTGTTTTCAAGGTAGAATTTTCAACATTTTGCAATATTCCTAAAAGTTTTTCTATGTTAGGTAAATGTTTATCATCAAGACATTGAACATGTCTTTCCGAAACGGCTTATTTCACTCAGTCTACTTAAGGGCGCATTCGATTATGTCTCTCTGTTTGATCAAGCGTATTCAGTGAGTTCAGCAAGTATCGTTTAATAAGTGGAAGTAAAATCGAATAGTATAGTTTATACCATGGGTCTCAAACTCAAACCACCCTGAGGGCCGAATGAGGGCAATTTCGATGGCCCAAGGGCCGCACCAACTTTGTAATCTCTCATGACACTTGTGACGCCAATCATTTTGCGGGCCACAGGATACGGCTTGGCCGGCCTCAAGCGGCCCGCGGGACGCATGTTTGAGACCCCTGGACTCGCGAACCATTTTGTACGCTAACAACATTTATATGCCAATAATTGTCATTCCATTAAAGAAATATGAGGTGAACAAAAGCGAAGCCGACACTTAATCGTTATTATTGGACGCTGTGATTATAGGTGGCATAACATGGCTTTAAGGCAGAGCTGTATATGGAAATATCGTATTACACAATTTTCAATGCAATTGGGACGTGCTTCGGTCTGTCTTAGTATTGGAAATGACTGTAATTTGTACCCTATCCACTCCTCGTCCTCGGATATCATTCCTGTATTCTACCCAATCCACTCTGATACTTCCGATACCGATGGTAATTTGCACCCAATCCACTCAATGTCCTGCGATATTGCTCGTAGTTTGCACGATTCCGGGTCCTCAAGTGTCGCTTGTAATTTCAAACTAAGTTGGAGTAACAAAATTCGGTTGCTGTTTTGTGAGTCTGAATGAAATTTTGATAATTTTTTGTCGATATCAGCATTATTGTTATTATTATTATTATTATTATTATTATTATTATTATTATTATTATTACAGATATTAATTATATTAAATTATAATGTCTTTTCTGAAAATATTTAATTGCAGGATAGCGCTTTCATTTTCTTTAGTTTTTTTCCATCCTCATGTAAAATTGGTTTTACGTTGTTTGATATTTTCTTCTTCTTCTTGTTACTATCTATTTGTTTGTTTTTGTTAGAATTTTTAGTCAGAGAGTTGGGGATTTCGATATCTCCCATCAAACGTTTTGTTCTTTACTAACTTTGACCAGATAAGTTATTTTCGACTGCATTGAATTAAAATCACCTTTCACTGATTCCTCATTTACGCTATATGGTGCATAACGTAGGGTCCACTTACAAAATGTCAACATTTTTGCATGAATAATTTGTAGTTTGTTTCCCAACTTGTGTCTCGTCTTTTTTGGAAGATGGCCGCTCCTGTGGCCAAAGTGGTTTGAGCGTCCGCCTCGGATGCGGGAGGTCGTGGGTTCGAACCCCGGACGAGTCATACCAAAGACTTGTAAAAACGGTACTAACAGCTGCCTCGCTAAGCGCTCAGTAGGCCGATAAATCAGCCCTTCCCCGTGATGATATTGATTTTCGGGTGATCGTCCATCAGGATCAACACAGATTTGGGGGGTTGATTTATCGGACTAGGCGCTCAGCATTAAGAATTTAGTGTTGGGACCGGTCGGCCTGGTGTTCGGATAATGTAACAGGGTGGGACATGATGCTACATGTCTGCAGCATGATGCCCCAGTGCTAGACATCACTTTAAACTGACACACTGCAGACATCGCAGCGATATGACTGAATTAAAAAACCAAATCACACACACACACACACACACACACACACACACACACAGACACACACACACACCCCCCTTTTGGAAGATGTACAACAAATCGATGAGGCAGCGAGAGATAGAAACGATTATGATGTAATTGTAAAAGTACAACGTAATTTTCATAGTAACTGATCTTTCGGAGACCATGGTGGTGGTAGTGTTTTGTGTGTCACAACATTTCTACACAGAACAAACTGAAAGGAGAAACTTGGAAATCTTATATATATTATTACGACTCTATGGTCTTAAGCTAAGCAACAGAAAAGAGCGAAACGAGCAAGTTTTGTAAAGTTCAACAAATAATTTATTTCCCTAGAATACAAGGTGAAAATTTTAAAAGAACTTACTTTTTTCTGGATAGTATTGTGAATTAAATCCCAAATAGTCCTAAATGTTTTATCACAAGTCCAAATGTATTAAGTTCCAATTGAAATTCCAGTAGTATTCCAAATAAGTTCCAATATTGAATGTGTTGATGTGCCTGTAGTCTCGAACGTGGTAATGTGCCAATGGCCTGTGTGATTATGTATTAACAGTCTTGTGATGTATCACAATAATATAATCCCAAAATTGTCCTTGCCTGAATTCACAATAATTATAAATTTAACGTTTCTGTCCAGAATACTATTGATGAGCACTTTGTCTTTCCAGTGATTGATAATTCGAATAAATAATTATACCCAAATGAAAATCTGAGTACAACAATAAGACAGATTCTGCCTCAAGATGCTAAGGCAAGAATTAATAATCACCATCTAAACAAGATTATATACCTCTCTCCTTGACCTAGGTCACAATTACCATTTTCTGAAACTACACTGTAACTTAATGGAAACTTCCATTATAGAAGTTTATATGGTCAGAATCAAGACTGTAAACATGTTTACCATTAATAATGATCGGAATAGTTAATCCACAATTATAGAGAAATATCTAACTATGTATTCTGCTGTTTACAAAAGAAATATCACTGGTCAGGAACACCATTAACTTGCTTTTGGACATGGTCAAGTCCAAAAGACAAGAATAAATAACATGCAATCATTACGAAAAGCCAACAAATAATACAAATACATAACAATACATACTTTGTGAAAGCTAAGTTGCTGATGCATCCTGGTGAGTACTGCATCGTCATACTAAAGTCAAGTTGCTGTAATTTACTTTCACTCGAAGGTTACCATGTATATATTTAATATTTATATCATTGTTTCAATCACTGCTTCTCGTACAGCTATAAAATGTATGCTCATACATCCGGGGAAGTACTGCACCACTAATTCAGATATAGGTCACTGTGATAGACTTTTCGTACTCCATTGATCATATACACTTTTGGACCCTTTCTGGGACTATTGCTTGTACAGTCCTGAAAATAGGTGTATGCATGGATTCTGATTAGTATCTGATGAGCACATCAAACGTAGGTCAATGTAACCTACTCTTCATGCCCTAGTGATAACGTACACTTTTCATATTTATGTCAGTTTGTTGTACACTTTGCTTATGCAGTCATGAACATGACATGTGCATGCATCCTGCGCGGTACTAAACAGTGATATAAAAAGTTGGTCAATGTGACCTATTTTGCACTTCAATGACTATGTACACCTTTAATGTTTTGGTGAGTTCCTCCCCCCCCCCCTTTGCTTGTACATTCATCAAACTCGCTAGGAGAACACGTCTTGAATGACCTTATCGAACATAAGATTAACTGTGACCTACATTTACAACTTAACCTGTCTTCGCCATCATTCAACATTGATAACTCGAGCATGATAAATACAAAACTCTTATGTCTGAATAAAAATGTGCAGGCGAGTTTAACCGTTTTCCAGAAAAATTCGTTCTCTTGCCGTAGTGTTAACAATTCCATTAATTAAATGTATTAACTTTTGTAAGTCTGAATGTTTCTGTGTACTTTTTAATCCATTAATGTTTCTTATTCAACAAAATGCGTTATGTCTGTCTGTCTGTACGTACGTACGCATGCATGCATGCATGCATGTATGTATGTATGTATGTATGTATGTATGTATGTATGTATGTATGTATGTTTCCTATTTGGATTCTTTAAATTTTTCAGCGTGTTGATATGTTTAAGTGTGTGATGGTGATTTTTTGGTCTCTTTTATAAGCCCTTGATATTTAACCCACCCACCCCCGGACTGTCCACATACTCAGTAAATCATTTCCTCTCACTCCAGTTTTTCATGTAACACAAATGTGTATTAAGGGCCAAGGTAAGTATCGCTTATTATAGCCCATTTTTTCTTTTTCCTTTTTCATAATGTCAAGCTTGATTCTTGAGAAAAAGTTTCTTGTGTCCGTATGACCATCAACGTCACCAACACATACATGGTTTGAAGACGACAATGACGACGATGATGACAACGATAACAATTATCAGAAATTTAATATTATATAAATAATATTTTGAATGTTTATAAGCATGTTTTCTCTGTTTTAGTGAGATAACTTTTATTTATTTTTATTTATTTTTTATTTATGACAACTTGACAAAGCCAGTGTTACGTTTTGGATTATATAAGTGAGCGCTAAATATAATGATTTCGGTGAGATTTAGTTCCATTGGAAATGATATCTTTAACTAGGACATATTCGTCAACAAAATGGATGAACAATTCTAATTATTGAGAACGTACTTTGTTTGTCAGCTTCGGTAGAGATGTTATCCCACCCATACGCGACACGAACCGGGCTTTGGTTATTTAATTAGTTACGCACAAGATGGCCGCGCCCATGGACGCATGTTGAAATAGAAGTTGCCTTTTTGTGACAAATCTTGTTCATATGTTACAAAAATGATCCCAATGTCCTTTATTCTGCACAGAACTAACATAAACAGGTGAAGATGGTTTTGTAAAATTGTTGACTTGTGTATACAATCCTAAAAAATCCATTCGCATTTGAACTATTACGTAAGCCAATATTGTAAGAGGATAATTATTTTTGACACATTTAGTAATTGTTTTTTTCTTCCCACAAACGTAGGAAATAAGTTTGATTTAGCACACTACAGTAGTACTTAACAGGAAATTATCAGGGTTTAACTTTTCTTGTGAATCACTTTTCCATTCTCTAATCCGCATAAATTGATCATGACCTTAGTCTTGTCCGACTTTCCTTGCCACCCCATTTTTGATATTTAGACATTTATGTTGGGGTTTAGGGTCAGAGTCCATTACCAATCAAAAAGTTGAAGCCAGCCTAGCAAACTTTAATGACCTTTCATCATATACCTGCATGAAATTGATAGGAATATGGTTTATTTTCTCAGAAATTGTGAGCATAGCATTCCTTATATCTATAATCCGCTGACAGACAAGACAAAACTACAGTGTTGACGAAATCTGACCTAGATAAAAGTCATGTAATGTTTGTACATAAATATAATGCACACTTAATTCTCAACATATTTATTCTGAGAACAATTTCCAGAAATCAGTCGGTATAGCAGCATGGTGGAGAAAACCATTTTCAACAAGAACTGAGCATGTGTCATGTGTTTTTTGTTGGTATCACATGAATGCTTCATTGACATGAGCTCTCTGCCTAGTGAATCTGGTTTTCAAATTGCTACAACATTTACAGTTTTCCAGTCTTTGTTTTCAGAATAAATATTTTGAGAAGTTTATGTTCTTTAATTTTTCTATAAGATTACATGACTTTCATTTATATGTACCATTTGTTTTCCTACAGTAACACTAAATATGGCGATCTTTCAACAGGCAGAACACAGTGTATATTTTGCCACCAAGTTAATCAACAAAGAGATTTCAGGGACGCCCCTAGGACACATGCCACTGGGAAGTAGTCCAACATAACCTAGAACTGGCTAAACCCACAGTTCTCCTGAACAAAGGTGAACAAGAGGCAGAGACAGAGGGTGATCATTTTCATCAGTGTTTCTCTCCATGAGATCCTCTCTATCTCAGAAACTGAATTCATCTTTATGCTACCATTATCACACATCTGGTTGGGGAAGGCTGAAATTCTAAGCTGCAGATGGGACAAGAGATGCGACTATGACCTATGGGCCAAACAAGTGGTTTCTGAGGGACTCAGTATCACTTCCAGTGCACTTCCTCCTTTGTCCAAGGCTCCATTAGCTACAAAGTTGCATTTTGTGTCCTGTCCTTGACCAAAGCACACTCATTTCATTTGCGCCCTTTGGTTCATGATAAAAACATCATGGTGGGTTCTAAATACCATCCAGGAGGAAGACTACATATCTGTGCGGACTTAAAAGTTTCATTTCTTGACACACCCATTCACATGGCTTCCAAGAAGTTCCTGCAATTCACCTACAAAGACACAATTTACAAGTTCAGGACACTCCCATTTGGACTTAGCATCAGTCCCAGGGGTTTCACTTGATTGATGGATGGGGAAATGGCCCATGTCTGGACCATCTCCATGGTGGCAACATTAACTGCATTGACTACATGCTACAAAAACATCCAGTGAATTATATCTTGAAGCAAGACATATCCCTTGTTACTTTCCTTCTCAACCATTGCTTTCTCCTGAGCAAGGACAAGTCCGACCTTGTACAGTCTCAACATTTTGTTCATCTAAGTATGTATTAGTGGACTTGTCCTATAAGAATCAGCTATTACAAACGGTCTCTGTATTACTCAGATCTCATTTAAATGTGTGCCAGATGGGATCGACCAATTGTGGACTTACTTACAACAAGGCAGAATACCAAACTTTCTGCCTTCATCTCACCAGTTGTTTGAAAGTCTGAGCAGTCAATACTCTTTCTATACATTGGAACAGTCTGGACACATATGCTTAGCCTCCAGCCACCTGTTTCAAAAGGTAATACAGCAAGAGAATCTGAGTGTTGATTGCTCTACTAAAATGGGAAAAGTCATGGATCAACAACTTCATCAATCTTGCAACAAAAATCTCCAGGAAAATCAAAATATTCCCTCATCTGCTCAAACAAAAACAATACCAGGAATTTCGTCTTAACCAAGAGTTGCCGAACCTGCACATCTGGATCTTATTAAACAAGCCCTCGGTAATAAAACAGTTCTCAAAACCAGTGGTGTAGAAGCCATTCAATCAAGATGGCACTCAACTTTAAAGGCATACAATGGCAAATGGAAAATCTTCACACATTGGTGTGTCCAAGAACACATTATACCACTGTTGGCATCAAAATAACTAACTTCACATTATGGCTGTTTGACAAGAAACAGCACCAATCACAATGAAAGGCTACCATTCCACAATCACTGACACCCAACATCATCATGGAAGAGAGAATATTATTCAAAACAAAGACCTGTCTGATCACCTGGCACATTTTGATTACACACGTCTAAAGACATTGGCTCTTTGCTCAAAGTGGAATTTATCAGGGCTACCAACCTTGCTGAACAACACATCAGTCAAGAGTCTCTTTGGCTCACCCCTAAAATAGGACTTGGTTCCTCACTGTATTAGTGAATGTCAGGCAGAATTAGTGAAAGACATGCTCTGTCAGTGGACCCAAACTACATGCAGTTCCGAGACTGTGGGTCAATATCGCTCATTATGGCCCCTGGTTTCATAGCTTAATCGTACAGAGTGTACAATATCGTATTTTTAAGAAAAGATCATTATATGTGGTACTTTTATATGATGACCCTGAAATAAAATTAGCACTGGATCTCAGGTAAATCAGTTCATGAAACTTTTAGGAATATGACAGTCCACAGCATTTCAATAAATCCAGTTTCTTAAGTATGAACAAATATTTGTAAAATCAGTGTCAATTGAATGCTTTGACGCAATCAATATGACATCACTATTATAGGACTCAAACTAACCTCAAAAATATTATTGCTAGATTTTTTGCCAATCCTGAAAAAGTCACCAATTCACATTTTGTGTTGTCACAATTTGGAGATGGATTTCTTTCTTGGAATCCCCTTGATGCATCAGGAAATTTGTTGTTTTCCTCAGAGCTGTGAGTACTTAAGTTTGCTTGCTGCCTGTGTCATCATTGACATCATACAGCTTGAAAATTCCACTGAAATTCTAAAAGTGTTTGCACTTGGGAGGTTTCTCTTCTGCATCTAACTTCAATCACAGTATAATAACTATGATGGACTCTTGATTATACTAAGTCAGTGGAATTAGAAGAAAACGTCAGATAATACCGGGGTTTGAATAAACAAAGGCCATAACGGTGCAAGTTGAATACTCTTCTTTTTCTACTTAACGCTTTATTTTACCTATTTTCAGTTTTGTTTGATGAAAGTTTTAACATATCTCGGAAAACGAAACCCATGCTTTGTATAAATGTATATTCCACAAAAATAAAACAAAGTACCATTTCAGCTATTCTTGTAATTGGTTTCCTTTCTGTGTATCTAGGGAGCCATTTCTTTGTCACAGCATAGATAAAACAGTGTTGCACTACTGTTTGATGTCAGCTTTGTTTTTCAGACCCATTCTACTTCAAGGATGGCATTGTATCTGGTTCCTATACCTATTGGCTCCCTCTTCCACTTTGTGCTACTTCCAGTTTCTATGGCTTGGTGATTCATAAACAAAGTGATTTCCTGTAGAGATTTTGAAAAATACATGTATAGTCAATTATGGCTTTCAGGGGGTTGATATAATTGAATTGAATTATTTAAATGGTTATCAAAAGGCAAGTAAATTATTGGTTTTGCAGTAAACATAACCCGTTTGTTGATTAATCAGTACTCACAGTTTGGACCGACAGGTGTCACAATCCAGCATGCCACTCTTGACAGTTTACACACTTACATAATTCATTGCAATTTCAAAATGCAGCTATGCTACTTTGATTTAGGGAATTTACTCAAATAACTGATGTAGAGATAATAGATGTAAAAAAGATATAAACAGAGAACTACTTTAGCCAGGACTGGACAACTAGTTTGGATAATAAGAGCTCGAAAAACTCAGAGTCATCTGTATTGTGAAAAAATTTAAGTGAAATATCAGTATTTATCCAGGGGTCATGCTGGAGTTTGATTTTGGTTGAAATGACTCGAGTCTCCTGTCTAAATAGAGTCAAGTGATGGGAATAAAAGCAAGAAGTAATTTAGAGACCAAATTTTGTATTAATAGAAGTTCATCAATACCTTGAATTTTTACTAGCTTTGCAGGTTAAATAGTATTAAATCATGCCAGTTGTTAATTATGTTAAATTTTCTTGGACCTAAAGCTGCTGCATGACTTATTTAATAGCATAAAAAGGTTACCTCAGAAATAGGCTACTGCTCTGATAATTGGTGACTAATAGATATCAAAGCAAATCAGTTTTCCAACTATGTTTTCAGTTCAATAAATTCATTAATTGCTTTAAAGTGTTTTGTATAAGCGTTATACATAAAAGCCATGCAGGATTCAATATTTTGGGCAGAATCTATTTTGTATTCAAGACAGGAAATTGGAGGTTGGTAGGCACTGTTTCTTGGCCATGCAAAGTTAACTTCACTTTCCTTTAGTAATTGTATGTTCGTAATCTGAACTCCATTTGTAGTGATTGGTAGAGTTTGGTTACGATGTTGCCAGAGAAAGAAGTAGACAACAATGAAATTTTCAAAATTCTGAATGCAGCCGGATGTTGGGGTAGGGGAGGGGAGGGGTGGAAATAAAAGTGCAGATATTTGTGTCATCTCCATCTCTAAGTTACTTGTATCTACACACATTAGTAGATATATTGTGATATGTCATTTCCATCTGTCACTGTGCTTCATCATACATTCATCAGTTTCTTTGCATCCTGGACTCTATCTAGAGTCCAGATCTGTCTCATTTGAGAGCAGGTAATGATATTTGGTATGATATTTTTAGAAGCATGAGTAGAGGACATAAAGTGTTGGAGAATCTAGATGCATCTTCCAGGAAGGAGGAGGTCAGAGATTGATGGCAATATTTTCTCATGTAATATGAACCTGCCCTTGTAACCTGAACTTCTTCTACACCATTGGTTCCCAATTCCAGGGTCACAACCCAAATCAGGGTACAATGATGTTTTGGAGGGTCACGGAGAGTCACCAGGATTTTTTGGAGAGCAGCAAAAGTTATCAAAACGTGGAAGTGTGGGTGGGGTGAGGCTCAGACAAAGTAATTTTTGGGGTTGCAACCAAAAAAAGGTTGGGAACTACTGTTCTACATTGATTGACAGAGGGTGATCATATATGATACAATGTTTTAGGTGGGAGAAAAGATGACAAAGGCTTGATTAGTTAATTAATTAATTTCTCTTCTAGGCTATGGCGATTGTGCCAGAGGTCAAGGTCTTTAGCAGTTAAGGAGGCAGTACAGTCTTTAAAACACGGAGACAGAGTCCATGGATACACAGTGGAAAAAGTAAGTCATTAATAATCATGATTCATGAGTTAAAAACCAGGAAAAAGTGGTATGCAGATTTGGACCACACTAAATGTTATTTGAAAATGCTTAGATCTGCATGGCATCTGTTCTCTGCTAGTAGAACTAAGAAAGCTATCTCCTTGCATCTGTTATGATTTGTGTTGCATGTCTGTCTTTTAGTAGTGGCCTGTTACGATACTAGAGTCCATATTTCTGGTCCAGTTTCAATTGTAGTGATAGTTTTCAAAGGCAGTCAATATTAATCAGGTACCTTACATCTGATTGGTTAAGATTAAAGACAATAGTTGTCATAAAAATTGTTATCAACAAGATCTTGGATGACTTTGATTATGAGCAAGATCTTGGATGACTTTGATTATGAGCAAGATCTTGGATGACTTTGATTATGAGCAAGACAGTAAGCTTATTCATTATGCTATTATCTTAAGAATAAAGTTTTATCAGGTTATAGTAAAATAGGTATAATCAGTGTGATATAAAGTATGGGGATAGTTTGTGTTCTTACCATTCTATGTAAGCCTGCTTAGCGAAATGGTCAAATTTTTTTGTTATGTAAGTCAGGTGAGTGAAAGTATGTCCACTTGAGCCCCTTGTTTTTTTGTTACCATCATCCAATGATTGTATTCAACATAATAACTGCAGATGTTTTAATAAGCATACGTTCCTCTTTTTGGATAAAATATGAATACAGATATTACATACTGTGCACATGGCTCTCAATTCCATCATGCCTTGTGCAAGCAAAGAATCTTTTAGAACCCACCTTAGAAATCATGATTTTCTTTGGACCACTGACTAATGCCTGTTACCACTATCCATTATGCCTGACTGATACCTCTTCACCACTGTGCCTGGCTGATGCCACTTTCTACTATGCCTGATGCCTCTTCATCACTATGCCTGATCCTTGCCTCTTTCACCACTATGCCTGACTGAAGTCTCTTTACCACTATACCTAAGTGATACCTGTTTACCACTATGCCTGACTGATGCTTCTTTACCACTCTGCCTGACTGATGCCTCTTTACGACTGTGTCTGAATGTTATCTCTTTACCACTCTGCCTGACTGGTGTTATTCATATCCCAAGCATCAGTCTAATTTGTTGATGTTTACTATTGCCCATTTATGATGTCAAACTGAATGGTCAGTATGAATTTATCTAGATTCAAAATAAAGAAATCTTCACATAGTTTAATTTTCATGAGTTCAGCGGTCAAGTAACTTCGTCAAAAATTTAATCTCAAAGAAATTGCAGCACTTGCACCTGATGCAGTTAAAGTCATCTTTCAAAATCATGAATTTGTGAACATTTCCCAATGTACAACATTTATATATATATATATATATATATATATATATACTATTTACTAATAGTTAATTGTTTCAGCAATTTTTAACCAGATGCACATTGCCAGTGATCAAACATTAAAGTGACTTGAAAATAATATAGATATGCATATTACAGGTAAGTTAATTCCATTAGCCGTTTGTCCATATAGGCAAAACATATTTACATAATAGTAATTCCATTAGCCATTGGGCCCTTATAGACAAAACATATTTACATAATATTAATTTCATTAGCCATTGGGCCCTTGTTGCTGTAATATATATACATAATATCAATTCCATTAGTCATTGGGCCCTTGTTGTAACATATTTACATAATATTCAAGGCAATGTACACAGACGCATCTTTGCTAGCCATTTTCTGATGTGTTAACCCTATCTACACCATGGGTGGATCATACAGATATTTCAGAGCTTTGTCCTAGTGACATCTATTGGATTCCATGAGTTGTCTCCCATAGTATTTAATGCCAACTAATTAGTAACTTAACACATCAGAACCTTGGCTACCGAAGATGACACAGCAGGAGACAGTTAAAATTTCATTATGTTATACAGTTTCAGTGAGCACTATTCATTGTAAGTTTCATGTTGTTACACAATATCAATGAACACTATTCATTATAAATTTCATTTTGTTGTACAGTTTCAGTGAACACTATTCGTTACAAATTTCATGTTACACAATATCAGTGAGCACTATTCATTATAAATTTCATGATGTTAAATAATATCAGTGAACACTGTTCATTATTAATTTCATGATGTTATGCAATATCAGTTGGCACTATTATAAATTTCATGATCTTATACATAATATCAATGAGTACTATAGATTGTAAATTTCATGATGTTATGCAATGTCAATGAGCTCTATTCATTATAAATTTCATAATTTGAAAATGGAGTGGTTAGAAAGTGATGGGGGGAGGTGGATAGGTGGTTGGACTGTTGATTGGTCGGAGGGAGGTGAATAGGTTGTTGGAATGTTGATTGTTGGAGGGGGGGATAGGTAGATAGGTGGTGGGACTGTTGACACAAATCATTTCCAAGTAATAAAGGCTTATAAACATACATGGACAGATTTTTCAGACATGACAAGTTTTCAGTAATTACAAGTTTGGTGAATTTAAACATACCTTGATTCCTATAACAGTGACCTTAAATATGCTTCCTCAAAAACAATAAAGAAGAATGTGTTTTTGTTACTGGTAAACAATTAGGTTACATTGATTCGCTTGAACCTGTCTTGAAAGATCATCCTTTCTGCCAAGATATCGTTCTCTCTCAAGACAGGTGGTCTCTTATGACAAGTCATAACATTATATAGTCAATAGATCCATGCATTGAGAATCAGGTCTTTCAAGACGTGTTTTATGGTACTGCTCTTCCCCGTTATGCCATGATTCCATATACAGCGTGGTACTACATGTATTATGGACCACATGACCAAAGTCATACTAGTGTACTCCAAAATGGGTTGTGTGTGTGTGTGTGATTTAGATTTTTAATGTAGCTTTAACAATTTTTCTGTCATATCACTACAATGACTGCAGTGTGGCAGTTTATAGTGATGTCACGCACTGGGGCATCATGCCGCAGACACGTAGGATGATGTCCCACCCAGTCCCATTATCCTGACATCAGGCCGACCAGTCCTAACACTAACTTCTTAATGCTGAGCGCCAAGTGAGGCAGCTGTTAGTACCATTTTTAAAAGTCTTTGGTATGACTCAGCCGGGGTTCGAACCCGCGACCTCCCGCATCCAAGGTGGACGCTCTAACCACTAGGCCACCAGAGCAGTATCCAGAATGGGTTGAAAGAAAACAAGATGAAAATTAGTCTTGTATCTTCATTTCAGTTTTACAACATCATTATTTAAGAAATTTTGATAGTGCCCACTATGCCACGGGTCTTTACATGACTCTATTCTCAGTATATCACGGTTTTCAGTATAATATGGTTCTGTACATAACATGGTTGGAGGTTACAGACCCCAGCTGCCACCTTATAATGAGGAAGAGCTGTGTATGCTATTGCTATTTCACATTGTCTTGATCCCCAATTCAGGTGGTTGAGGTGCCAGAACTTTTCCTCACTGCAGTGACACTACAGCATGACAAGACAGGAGCCAAGCACCTTCATGTAGCTAGAGATGACAGTAATAACACTTTCAGGTAATTCTCAGTTGGTAATACACTGCAGTGACACTAAAACATAACAAGACAGGAGCCAATCATCGTCATATGGCTAGAGATGACAGTAATAACACTTTCAGGTAATTCATTGTTGTTAGTACACTGCAGTGACACTAGCACATGAAAAGAAAGGAGCCAAGCATCTTCATGTCGATAGAGATCATATTAATAACACTTTCAGGCAGCTCTATTGATAGTACACTGAAGGAACATTAAAACAAGACAGGAGTCCAGCATTTTTGTGTGGCTAGAGATGACATTAATAACACATTCATGTAATCCTCTTTTGATAGTATACTGCAGTGGTACTAAAACCTGATAAGACAGGAGCCAAGCATCTTTATATGGCTAGAGATGACATTAAGAACACTTTCAGGTAATCTTCTGTTAATAGAACACTGCAGTAACAATAGTACCTGACAAAACAGAGCCAAGCATCTTACCTGAAACAGATGCTTTATCAGTTTCAATTAGAACATTATTTAAATTAATGTTTTTGTAATTTTTGCCGTCTGAACTAGAAGAGCTTGGGTGGAAAAAAGTTATTCTGAAGCTTTGAATTAGAGGTTACGTAGAAATCACTTTACAGACATTGAAGGACTGTAAAATTCTACATGCACCAAATATGAATATTTTTCAAAAGATGGACCAGTCTAGGGGGCAAAAAGTCTTTTTGTTTAAAACTTTGCTTTGTATTAGCAGTAGCAATGTACATGTTGCTGTGTATTGCTGGCATTGGAAGCAAAGTACTTGAGAATGCAGTCAAATATGACTGAGCTGAGCTGAGCAGGTACCAATATTTGTTTTGTTGTTTTATATAAGCTACAGATTGGAACAAACAGGTGCTTGTCATGCATAAGCATCAGTGATTAATCAAATTAGAGTAATCATCTGCTATCTTACTCCCAGTCAGTCCTAGAATCATGACTTATACTTTATATATCATGCAAAATACTGCTACAAACAACATCAGTTATAATAAATGGAAATGGAATTATTTTGATAAAATTCTCTGAATGTTAAAAATGCCCTGTAAGTACAGTCAAGATCTTTTATTCAGTTTTTTCATGTCAAACATTCCACAGTACTCCACTCTGAAACAAACTTTACAATATATTTTTTAAAAATATTTTATTTTGATGGTATTTAAGATGTCAATGATTTGACTTATATTGATAAATAGATAATATAGGCATTAATATTGTTAGTTATTATTTTATTATTATTATTGTTATTATTATTATTATTATTATTATTATTATTATTATTATTATTATTATTATTATTGACTGAAGACAGCAAGAACTATTAACATATGCATGTGGAATCTGGGTAACAGGTAAAATATTCATTTGACTCTGAAATTTTTTAAAAATAAAATACTATGAAAAATATAAGTAGAAAATATAAATATTTTTAAAATAATGGCTGCTGTGTTTTCATCATAACATAATTACAATTTTTATGAATTGCATGCATTTTCTATGTTTTGATTGGATGTAAACAGTCACGTGATACTGATCTGGAATGTTTTACACATCACTAAATTCTGCGGACTACTTTTGGTTCTCTATTTTCAGGTCATTTGATGTGACATTTTATCTTTATCAACACCTTACACCCTAATAATAACAAGAACAAGCCCTCACCCACCCACTCATGTGATTTCCAATCAGAATTTACAAACCTCAGATTAAAATCAACCATTAGAAGTTAAAACAATGTAATTGCACAGACCTTCCTGCCTTCCAACACTCACCCTTTTTGCCAAAGAAGGCATATGGCAGGTTTTGGAAGCCAGTCTTAAGAAATTATTGCTTGTTGTCTCAACATGTTCCAGTAGCTGTTATTAAACATCAGGGTCATGTGTCAAGTAAGGGATCTCACTAAAAATGGACACTAATTTGCTTTTGAAAGATTGAAATGCCTGGAAAGTAACAACAGTGGTTGCTATAGCAACACATGCCATATGCAAGAGTAATTCTAGAAAAAGAATAGCCTAGTTTAAACAGCATCAAGCATTTTTCTTATATATTAAAAGAACGGTCATAACATTATATCACTGGCATGACCCATTTTGACACACTACCCTATATTACTGTGTAAAGAATCGATGACTTTTGGCTAGCGAAGATCGGGCTATGTATTCTGTCACACTTAAGAGGCTGATGAAAGAAAACTTTGATCTACATAAAGGTGAATGTTTTGTTGATGAAATCTGATGATGATAGAAGGAAGTAAACTGGAATAATAAGGATTAAATTAAGTTAACATAAAGTTCTTTGGACTTTATTTATTTTGTGAGTGATTAGTTAAATTTACACATTGATAAATACCCAACTATGATCATTTAATCCTATATTGAAAATTAAGAAATTTTGTCAGATTCTGAAACAATAAATTATTTTCATAATGATAATACTAATAATGTTTCCTTTATGTATTTTTTTAAAGATAATCAAATTGCTGACTTTAATTTTGCCTGTATTAGAATCCACATTATACAACTGCATCTCACTCTCACTATGTAAATTAGACTGTTCCCTTTCCCTAGAAGTGCATGGATTTAACATTATGCTTGATGTTGATATTAGCTTCCCAAAATTGCAAAACTTTTCATGGATGGAGATTTGTCAGATATGATGGTTAATTAATTCTGAGCTAAATTGTAATTGCACCTGGTAATTATGTTCTGAGATTAAAAGGTGTTTGATCTTGTCTACAGGTAATTCTTCCGAATGCTCAGGGAGAGGCACAACCAATATTTTCAGAATTAAGTATTCAGTGGATTCTTGAAATAAATAGACATTAGAAAATTATAAATCTCTGTAAATGCTGTTTATTTCTTCTAAATTAGCTTCAGTAAGATGAACTGCTACTCCTGTGTCTTATGCCGAGTTCCATGATGCTTAAATTACAGAAGGGTAAAATCTGGGGTTGAGAATATTTCATGCTATTTAGACTCATCCTGTCGTTGTTTTTGATGTCGAGTAACCAGTCTTAACTGTCTGCTTTACTAAAGTTATTCAGGATCATATATTAATTTAGCTGTGTAGGCAGAGACTGCAATTAAAAGTCCACAATGCAGTGGTTAGGAATGGAAGGGGATCAGGATGGTATTTAAAATGAGTATCATCATGACATCAGTGTCATCATCATTATTGTTGTTGTTAATGACAATTATTATTATTATTATTATTATTATTTTAAAATTCAGTGTGGCCTTCAGAACCACGCCAATGGATAACACAGGAGTTCCACACATTCTGGAACATACTACACTTTGTGGTTCTAGAAAATTTCCTGTCAGAGACCCTTTCTTCAAGATGTTGAACCGATCACTTGCTACATACATGAATGCACTTACAGGTGAGATATTTCCACCAAAGTATACATTTATTAGCACAGAGTTAAACCATCTCAGTTTTAACTCTTTTATTAATTTACATTTCTTTAGTAAAATAAGTCAAAGATGGCTGAGTTGTACCTTTGCTTGCCTGTTTGGCAATTTGACCTTATGGCAATTTGACCTTATGGCAATTTGACCTTTTAATGAATAGTAAACTACATTATAAATTGCCTCATGCAGATAAAGTTTAGCCAAAATTCATCAATATTATATACTTGTAGTTAATTAAATAATGAAAATTCCACAAGAATTTAGTAGCAGTTTGTTGAATATTTTAAATATAGTCTTTTGCTAAGGAATTTTATTACTGTGTGTACTTATCTGCAAACTGCACAGACCCATAATGCCCTGGCAGATTAGTTGTCTATGCAGTTTGTTAGCCATGATCAGTAGAACAAACTACATAGACTCTGTTCTATCAGGGTCTGTGTATTTTGCAGTTGGACGTATGAGAGAATAAATATGGTAGGATTCTTCAAAGCATGATCTTAATTATGACTTGGATTCTGTATATGGTAAAACCTGTCTTGAAAGACTACTGCTATGAGAGACAACCTGTCTTGAGAGACCAGGCTCTTCATGCACAGATGTATAGATTATACAGAGTTATGATCTATCATGAGGGACCACCTGTCTTGAGAGACCATTATTTTTAAGCGGGACCCCGAGTGGCAGAGTGGTCTAAAGCGCTGACCGTTACGGATCACTGCCATCTCACCTCTGTCTGCGTGAGTTCGAGTCCAGACTCGGCTAACGTAGGTACGTGAGAAAGCCTGCCAGTAGCTTCTCGTGGGTCGGTGGTTCTTCCCGGGGTTTTCCAGGGTTCTTCCTCCACCATTAATACTGGCCGCCATGTATAGCCTATCTTGTGCTGAAAAATGGCGTTAAACCCTATAACAACAACAACATTATTTTTAAGCACAAGGGATGTTTTTTCAAAACAGGTTCTACTGTATTTTTATTTCTTTTACTGTGAGCTTTAAGATACAATGGATTTACAGGGTTTGGCAAATTTCTGGAAATAATAAAATACAGATGTGAGTCTAAATATGAACATTGTCTATATTCTTATTCCTGGTTGAAATACGGTTAACCTTTTGACAGAGCAGAGATAAAAACACATGTACTCGTTTGCATAGTATATAATATTAAACATTAGTATTTTATTTTGACATTTACTATGTGTGAATTAGCACGAATTGTTTAGCTTATATTGAAAATTTATGAAAAACATTGAAGTTATGATGATATACATTTGCATCTGAAACTTAATGCCTGTCAGCGTGGTGACAGACATTCAGCCTAAATGTCCTACAGTCTTTCAGTGCACTTGTAAATCCTGTGATCTCTCACACCATTGTTAGTGTTTGTTGGCTGTCCATATGTATTGGCATGTGGTAGGATTTTACTGACATACAATGATACATTAATTCTTTTCATGAAAAAATTTCATTTCTTCCTAGAGGTTTGTTACATGAAGATTACACTTTATATCATTCTGCACTTGTAGCTTCTGACTGGACAATGTATCCATTCTCCTCACAGAATAGACGAGATTTTGATAACCTTCTGTCCATCTACCTGGATGCTGTTTTCTATCCTCTATTGAGAGAGTTAGATTTCAGGTAATAAGATAATTTCTTTCAGCCAGAAAAAAATGTGCAAATTTGTTCTATCATGGACAAGGATTAGAGAATCTGAGATATAAGTCAATGGTGTAAAAATAAGTATACCCTAGACTTCCAGTTTTCTGAAAAAATACCAAATTAAAAATAGCTAGTTCCATAGCAACTTGAAAGGTCATTTATTCTGAATAGGTTAATGAATGTAAGCTGATGATGATAATTGCAGAAATTCCTATACTTATCTGCCATATTTGCAAGTCATAGGGTAATTTTCAGAAAGGTATTGTGGGTAAAACTGGTAACAGTGTTATAGTTTTTGCTAGTTCACCCTCTATAGCAATGAAAAATTAGGTAAATGAAAACCTTATATTAGTCATAATCATGATACTTGCAGAAAATTACCCACTCTGCCTTGCAAAAATGACCAATTTGTGCAGGAATATACAAGTAGACTCTATTCTTTTGTTCTGCTTGTATAACTTAATTATAACTTAGGTTGTTTCATTGATAAAGATAAGCTGAGATGTTCGATGTATTTAAGTGTCTTCATATAAACAGAAAATAGTGTGATATTTTGTTTTGATAATGCTATGGTCCAGTACCATAGAAAGAGTCCCTAGAAAACAGCACCAGAGAAAGAGTCCCTAGAAAATACATTTATTTCTGTTAAGCAGTGAGACAAATTTTATGCATGTTAATCAGAACTGTCACATGACTTTGCTATTAATCTGATGCGTACAGTAAAATAATAAAATTATGGGGTAAACTTTTGTGCCTTGGAAGTTAGCTGATGATTTTGTGGGGATAAAATGTAGTGGGGTCAAATTGTTTACCTGAATAAAAATACTTTCTGGTAATGAAATTAGTTTCCATAGATGCTCATTACTTATAAAAAAAGAAAAATGAAATTGTTTATGGATACTTTTGAATTTCAGTTGCTATACCTATATGTGTGAGCAAAATGACTTTTATTTTCTCTGTTTTTTGTCTTAAAATGAACATGACTCATACACTGTACCAAGAAATAATGTGACTTATTTTGTAGGTCTTTTATGTTAAAATTGAAAGTTATGTTTTAATAAGGTGCCATGTTTTTGTGGTTTGCTTTCCTTTAAGAGGGGCACTGGGTTTGCTGTCAGGTCTAAAGAGCTTGCCTTTACCAATTACTGCCATCTCACCTCAGTTTGTGTGGGTTCAAGTCTCAGGTTTGGCCAATGTGGGTATGTGCAGTGTCTTGCCAGTTGCTTCCCATGGGTTGGTGGTTCTTACTGGGCTTTTCCTTTTTTTCTTGTTCTTATCAGGCTTTTCCTGGGGCTGCTATGTATAGCTTACCATGCCCTGAAAAATGGTGTTAAACCTAAAACAAACACCAGTAACTTACTTTTAAGACAAGCATTACTTCACATTTTTGTTACATTAAGCCATGACACTCATCAACATTAAGGCATAATACTGACTCAGTCATCAACATTAAGGCACAATACTGACATTGTCATCAATTAAATGTACTTGAGCTTGATTCTTGGATCAAATACACTAAAAGTCAGAAATGCAATAAATGCTTTTCATTTGTGGATACCCAACAAGTAATGCATTTGAGCACAGCCCAGAAATTTCTGTTGTGTCGTTTAGAAAGACACCTGACATATTAATCATAAAATCTTGGTGACGAAGTTAAGTGCTTTTCAGAGTAAATAAATGGTTGTAATTGGTACTAGCATTTAATAGAAACTTAGAGCAGACTAGAATCACATTTCAGTGATTGGTTGGTTTGTAGTTTATACAACATACCATTGAAACAGAATAGATCACATCTCTGTGATTGTTTGATGTTGAACATAACATTGAAAGAGACTTGAATCACATCTCTGTGATTGGTTGGTTTGTGTTTAACATATCATTGAAACAGACTAGAATCACATCTCTGATTGGTTGGTTTGTATTTAAATTAACAGATCATTGAAACAGACTACCGTATTTTATGTATTTTTTCGTATCCTTTAATTTTTCATACACAATCCAGTTATCAAAACAATAATTATTTAAATGTATCATAATTTTTCGTACATATCACTTTGTATTATTTGAAAAATTCATTAAATTATCGGACATAACATATCCACTAAGAAGATTTACGTTTGCAAAAAAGATTGAAAATACCGTATTCCCATTTTGTTTTTACAAAAATTAATGATTAATTGTTGGTGAGAAAATATAATGATTGATGCATAAGCATGGGCGCCCGCAGCATAGGTCAAGTGGGGGTCACATGACACACACACTCCCCATACCCCGAAATCATACTGCAATATATATTCCGACAAGTTTAATCATGCAAATGAAGCTGAAAATATGTCACAAGATTCTGTTCAAAATGCTTAGTAAATATTAGCTTTAGTTTCAGACTGCTTATTATACGAACTCTCCCGGCCGTGACTGACTGACCACCACCCCCTTTTTGCAAAAAGATCCTGCGGGCGCCCATGTGCAAAAACTCTTATTGTCATTACAATATCTACTGGTGTTTATTAACAAATGAACAAAGGACTATACAGACCATACCTTTAAATATTATCGTTAATTAGTTCTCCCTATTAAGTCCATCACCGTAACAAAACACCACGTGCATTTTAAAACGAGTTCAGAAGCCCTTTGATGTTGTCTTATCCAACAAAAATTACATCTCAGTACATGCTAAAGTGAAGACCACAGACCATTGGTCAACTTGTCTTATTGTTTCATTAGTCATACAAACATAACATATAAAAACCTAGTCATTTTCCATCGTAAATTTGAAAGTCACGGACTCCGTTAAATTGATTCGTATATATACATATACTATCTTTTAAGTGCTTGTTCTGTTTTGACTTGGATATAATTAACATTTTATTGCAAATCTATTCTATGATATACCTCACTATTATCTTTATTGGCGAGTTCAAATAACAAATAATGCATATGATCGCTTGTCCTGATAACATCTGCTATATGGACAACTTCTTCAATAGCACATTGACAAATTTTCATTTCCCTAAAGCAAGCCTCATTTCCCTACTGGCAGCCTCGATGATTTGACCTCTTCAGTTGATTCTTGCCCTCAGTCATGTTTAATTACCATGTAAATAACACTATAGCCATGTGGTTGTTGCGACAATGTACATCATAATTAAAACAGGAATGAACTGTTGATTTAGCGGTGTTTATTCCCAATGGAATATAGTAGGGTCGTAATACATGAGGATTATCCCACTTGTCAGGTAACTGAAAATAGTCTTTTTTTCTCTTTGCAAAAGCTACAAATAAAAACTACACTGAATAAATACGGTCTTGTACACTGAAAATTTTTTATTTGATTGATCTCTCTGGCACGCGTGCACACACACACACACACACACACACACACACACACACACACACACACACACACACACACACACACACACACACACACACACACACACACACATATTAATTTAAGCGTTTATTTCAAGGTCTTTATTTTTTATTGCAATTTGATAATGAGATTATTGTTGCGGTAAAAATACAACTTGCACTTAATTTCCTGACTATGTGGGGTCGTATCGTTGCGTACAATTTACCAATAAATAATACCCATAACTTATACATGTTCAAACCATCTTGATCATTTTGCACAACATAACAGGTACATATGTTCTAAATGCAGACGAGCTTGCACACTGAACATAATTCTCTCTCTCTCTCACTCTCTCTCTCTCTCTCTCTCTCTCTCTGTCTCTCTCTCTCTCTCTCTCTCACAAATAACAAAAGTACTTTTGATTTATGAGACAGAAAATATACGTTTACTTTGTACGTTTGTACCGTTAGGTTGTCGAGTAGCGTGTGTACTGTAGAACTTGTTTTGGTACGATCCCTTTATTTTTTGTACATGGTCAGCACCACCAAATGATAATTATTTATTTTACATATAATTTTTCGTACACTGAAATTAATAATTATTTTTTGTGTACAAAAAATTACATAAAATACGGTAGAATCACATCTCTTTGATAGGTTGGTTTGTGTCTAACATATCACTGAAACACTAGAATCACATCTCTGATTGGTTGGTGTATATTTAAAATAAGAGATCATTGAAACAGACTAGAATCACATCTCTGTGATTGGATGGTTTGTGTTTAACAGAACATATAATTGGAACAAACTAGAATCACATCTGTGTGTTTAATTGGTTTGTATTTAAAATAACATATCACTAAAACAGACTAGAATCACATCACTGATTGGTTGGTTAGTGTATAACAGTACACGTCAGTGATTTAATGTTGAGGAAATAAAAGTGAAGTGGCATGCCCAGTGACATGCAGTGACAGTCAGCCTGGTCTGGTTTGGGCTGGATTCAAACCCAGAACCCACTGATAGTTAGTCTAACCTGGCATCCACTGAACAACCATGACTTTCTCTGATCCATAGAAACCATTGTAAGCTCCAGCCTTTTTTGCTACTCATTGACATACATTAGTCCTTATATATATGTGTATAATTATACCCTTTATGCAGACATTAAGTTTTGGATTGTCTGAACTTGTAAAATTAAACTCTTTTTGCAGGAATTAAGTTTTAGATTATTTTATTAGCCAGGAAGGATGGAGATTGGAACATGAAGATCCACAGAACAGAGAAACTCCAATTGTCTTCAAAGGAGTGGTATACAATGAGATGAAAGGAGTATTTGTAAGTATAAATTATATGAATTTATATGGGGAACAATATCATTTCATATTTTGCTGACCTGGTGCAAGGCAAGGTGTACTTATGGCATTCTTTTTTTTCTATTGTTTGTCGACCATCTGTCCATCAACACTTTCAGGTGAACTTTGTAGAGGCTTCAGTTTTGATAGATTTCAATCACATGTGGCATGTAAGCATATTATATTAAGATCTTGTTTGACTTTGGTTATGAGTGACATGCACTTGCTGATGAGTTGATCTTGCAACACTTTAGAGGCCATGTTTCTTATCAGGTAGTCAAGCTTATGTGATCAAGACTTCAATGAGTTTTGATTACGAGCAACATTCACACACTAATTTGGTGATCTTTCATCAGATTGACAGAAATTATGAACATTCTAGAGGCCATATTTTTGATCAGATTTTTATCAGAAAGTTGGTGTTTAAGCTTGTATTGTCAGTACCTCAGATGTCTTCAAATACGAATGACACCAATGCATATTTATGAGGTGATCTTGCATCTGATTGGTTGAGCTTGTGAACATTCCAGAGGCCATATTTTTGACCAGATTTAAGCTTATATCATCCAGATCTAAGATGAATTTAGTTACAAGTGACATCCATGCATATTACCAGTAATGAAATGGTCGTGAGTTTGATTGACTGAGCTTGTGAATGATCTAAAGGACATATTTCAGATCATGATTGTTAAGACCTTTTTGTTATTGTTATTCCTCCCGAAACGACTTCGAGGATTGTCATGAAACTATACATACACATTCATTCCAAGGTCTGGTTGGTCCTAATTGAAAATTGTGCTGCTGAGACATCCGGTATGACCACCACAGTAGCCGATTTGAAAATCTTGTTATTACTACTCCTGGAGAATGACTGGTCATGATAACTTGGTGTTTTCACCAGAAGACTTCTCATGATGTCTAGTTGGTCCGTAATTAAAATGATTGTGCTCCAGTATGGCCACAACAGTAGCCATCTTGAAAATTTTGTAGTCACTATACCTTCTGAATGGAAAGTCATATCTGCAAGGGGTTTTCGCCAAAAGACTTTTTAATGTGTCTAGTTGGACATTTCTAAATATTATGGTGATCTGATATCCAATATGACCACCATCTTGAAATGTTTATCGCTACTCCTCCAAGATGGATAGTCATATCAACATAGTGTTTTCACCTGAAGGTTTCTTTTGATGTTATAAATTAGTACTAGATGAGAATGATGGTGATCTGTCATCCAGTATTGCCTCCATTGCAGCCATCTTGAAACTCTTGCTATTGCTGCTACTCCAAAAGAAAAGACTTATTATGATATTAATTTATACTTAATGACCTCAAATAAATATGCAACAATGAGCATACTGAAAAGCTTGTCACAGATTCACCTGAATGGATGGTCATATCAACATGGAGTTTTACCAGAAGTCTTCTAATGATATGTAGTTCATCCTGAATGAAAATGGTGATATCTTACATCCAATATGGCTGCCACAGTTGCTCATTGACCATGATCTTAATATGCATGAATATCAAAGATGGTTTCAATGCTAGCAGTTAAAAAGAAGAAATTGTCTTGCCTTGAATTCCTGGATATTTGTTTTTATAGTAGAGCATCGGACTGACTCTCTTGTTAAGTTTTGAATCAAGGCCTAATATTTTCAGGGGCTGGGAGAGATTCAGAGGACAGTGCAAGTTGTATAAATGACTTGCCTTTCTTATGCTTTAATGGTGGAGATATGTATATATATATATATATATATATATATATATATATATATATATATATATGAGTAGTATATATATATATATAGATAGATAGATAGATAGATAGATAGATAGATAGATAAATATGTGCTTCAATCATTCACTCCCTTCCTTCTATATTTTCTATACATGTGTGAAGTTGCATTCACAAGCTGACATATGTCACTTGCCCAGGTGAGTGGTTATCATACCTACTTCGGCTTCTTCATCTTGTTGCAGTGACAAAGATCACTGGCTATAGAATAGCTTACAGTGTAGAATGTGATCATTGTTTTAAGAATGAATTTTTGTATAGTAACCTTTACATTATATTTTTCTATGGAATGGTAATGGTGTTAAAGCCCCCACACAAATAGGTGTTAAAGTAACTCCAGATTGGCTACATTACTTTTGATGTATAACATGTTACAATATTGACATTAGTGATAGAGGAATAATGAAGCTTCCATTCAAGGAATTAAAAATGGTGGTCCTCAGAGATTTGGCTGTTATGTTTATTATAATCTGAGATCAACTTTGAGTTTGATCTAGATTGGGTCTGAATGTATGATTGTCAGTTATTTAAAACAAAAAGGAAAACAGTAAAATGTAAAATGTTTTTAAATGGTATTCGATGTAATAACTGAATAAATAGGCTCTGATGGTATTTCAGACTTAGATCATATTTACATAAGTCATTATTTAAAAATGAATTATGACTTTATTTGATCAATATAACTGTTACAGTATGGTCTGTTGAATTCAACTCAAATTGTTACATTCTAGTCAGTTCATTTCATCTCCAACTGTTTTTGTCTACTATATTTAATTTCAGTTCAGATTGTTACTGTCTAGTCCATATAATTCAATTCAGAATGTTACAGTCTAGTCCATATAATTCAATTCAAACTGTTACAGTCTAGTCCATATAATTCAGTTTAAACTGTTATGATCTAGTCCATATTATTCAGTTCAAACTGTTATGGTCTAGTCCATATAATTCAACTCAAACTGTTACAGTCTAGTCCATATAATTCAATTCAAAATGTTACAGTCTAGTCCATATAATTCAATTCAAACTGTTACAGTCTAGTCCATGTAATTCAATTCAGACCATTACAGTCTAGTCCATATAATTTCAATTCAAACTATAGCAGTCTAGTCCATATAATTCAGTTTGAACTGTCACGTTCTAGCCCATATAATTCAGTTCAAACTGTTACAGTCTAGTCCATGTAATTCAATTCAAACTGTTACAGTCTAGTTCATTCAGTTCAACTAAAACTGTTACAGTCTAGTCCATTTAAATCAACTGAAACTTTTCCCATTCAAAACCTTGCCTTCTTGTTACATTGTGACTGAAGCACCAATATAAGTGTCATCAGCAAGACTGGGTTGTTTTCTTTTTTCCAGTCGAGTTCCCAAAGCTTGTTTGCTGAAGCAGTCCAGAACAAGTTGTTCCCAAGTCATACATATAGTGTAATATCTGGTGGTGACCCCCACTTCATACCTGACCTTACCTGGAGTCACCTGAAAAATTTCCACGCATCTCACTATCATCCAAGTAATTCCAGGTACATGATATTATTGCATTCCAAATAGAGGCAAGACATGATTTTGACTTTTCCAATGTCATTGCACTTGTTGTCTCTAAAACTTTACAAGATGAGATGGGTGTATTCACTTTAAGGCATCTAAAGTAGGCTGCAATGATCTACTTTTGAGCTTCACTGATCATAAAATTAGTTTCTGAGACTGTTGCTTTATATTCATGAAGCATGATGTGTTCTTGTAAAAACTAATATTTACACCTTTAAAAACAGGTTAAAGTGACTTTGTTTTGGGGATATTAGGGTCTTGAATGATGCACCTGTACAGCAGGTTAGATAGACCATTCTATCAAATTATATTACAAGGAAATAAATTCTGTTAAAATGAAATTGATAATTGTACATTCATTTTATATTAAATTTTAAAGACAGGATGCAAATGAAACATGTTAGAGCTACTTGCATGGTCAGTGTTAATTAACATGGTAGAAATTTTTATTGTTTGAGAAAATATAAATTAAAAGATTTTCAAAAATAAAATAAATTTTCATTTTTTTATCAGTGTTCTTGATTAATTCATTCTTTTTTTACAGACCAAACTTAAATGAATCAGCACATATTTTTAAAAATTGTCAGCAGATTTTACAGTTTATTTTTATTTTGTTGCACAGATTTTTCACATATGGAAATTTTCCTCTTGAAGACCATTTGGAATTCATCAACAGTCGATATCTGCGGCACTTTGATAGGATCCAAACTGATACCACTGTTCCCACTGAGCAGCGTTGGTCAAGCCCTGTAAGTGCAGACCCATCTTTTGAATATACTGTATGACGGCCTTGGACAAACCCTACAGATATTATCATAGATTTGTAACTTTATTATCAGTGTAAAGAAAAGTTTGACAAATATTGTAATTATGGGCCTTGTATTGTGTTATGTATGTATAACAAAGATATATAAATCTGATACTGGAGTTGGCAGTGCAAGGTTTATGAGATGGGCTTCAGGCAAAATCTAATTACAGTACTCATTATAAAACTTTCCATGGGGTCTATCGAGGATACAGCCATGTAGTGAATCTACCTTATAATGTAGTACATAACACTTATAACTTATACAGGAACCATGTTATAATGATGAGCGTTATACTGAGACTGCCTTATAATGAAGTACATGATGATTAGAAATGGAATCCATGACCATACTTGGATTATACAGAAACCATCTTATAATGATGAGCATTATACTGAGACTGCCTTATAATGAAGTACAGGATGACATGATTAGAAATGGAATCCATGACCATACTTGGATTATACAGAAACCATCTTATAATGATGAGCGTTATACTGAGACTGCCTTATAATGAAGTAAATGATATATATAACTTCACTACCACATAATAATATGATGTAGGGCCTTATTGTGGGGAAGTGCTGTATTTGGACGTAAAACTATAAAATGTACTGAGGCGAACTTTAAGCTGAATGACTATAGTATAGTATGCTCAGGAGTTGTGAAACCAATCGTTTTATCTTGCTCTCTCAAAATCATGACAGAATGGAGAAACTGTTAGTAAACACATGTATATATAAATGGAGCTGAATAAATTTGTACTCGTAATTTGGGTAAACGTGGGTAATTTCCGTCACCTCACCTCATGAGATGCAGGTATGCTGTTGGTCTCAGTGATATCATCTAATAGATGATAATTTGAAAGCAGGTGATTCATGGATTTTAATTAGCAATTATATTTACATTTCAATGTCATAAGAACCTTTGGGATGATGCAAAAATGGAGTCACCCCAATATCGGGTGCAGTCAGTCACTCAATAGGTAAAAATTGGTCACACAGCATGTACATATGGTCAGTTGCATTTTTTATCAAAGTATTCCCAAATGAAGCCAATTTTGAACATTTAAAATAAAATTACAAAATGATGTGCTTCATAGATAATTTAGAAAACTATCAGTACTGCTGGGCAGCATCGTAAATAAACATGAATATACATTTATATTAGTGTGTTTGATTCTACTACAACTTAATTTCTACTAGATAGTGATATTAAAGTTATTGTGAATGAAATTACAAATTTTAAAATTTGACAGTGAGGATTTGGTTTATTATATATTCCAAAGTTTATGGTGTTTTTCTTAATACAGTTGTGTCACATTTGACACATGATTTAGGCCAAAGCAAATTGATGATTTGAACCAAGTTGTTATCATTATAAGGTATATTGCATTATGTACCTCTGCACTTATTTTGAGGTCCATTGTGTACCTCAGTGCTTATTATGGGGTCCAGTGTGTACCTCAGTGCTTATGTTGAGGTCCAATGTGGGTATAGTTAATCTTAGAGACTTTCAAGAAAGCTAAATTGGTTCTAATGAGGTATTGCTATGGGTCACAGGGGCTTGCTACAAACAAAATTAAGTCTATCAGTGTAAGGAAATAGGGATTGGGGGCCCATGGCCACTAACATGAAAACAAGCTTGTTTTATATTGTTTCAGTCTTTTGACTCACCCACAACCCCTATAATAGCTGCCAAGTGTCCTGATTTTCCCGTATTGATCCCGTATTTTGGACCTGTGTACGAGTGTACGTTTTTCTTGCTAAATATACATTTTTAATTTTAAAAAAGATAATCAAAATTTTCCCTGCAATTTTCTGTTTAGAACTGGCACATATTCCGTTTTCTATTAGAAATGTATCACATGTATATAGGAATAGAGTTCTAAAATATGATTGGTTCATCTGAAATTAAGGCTACCATACCTATCTTTATCCACCATATTGGATTTTGCAAACAGTTGCCGCTGTCACTGTATCTCATCTTCGTAATATTCAACTTCTAATCATGTCAAAAAGGAAAGCAGATTATTCAGAATTTTTCTCCAGAAAAGACAAGAAAACAGAACTGGAAGGACAATTATGCCATCTTGTTTAGATTTGTGAAACCTTCTAGTAAAGGAGAAAACTTCACGTTTTGCAAATTGTGTAATGTGATTTCGCTATTGGGCATGGAGGTGCCCATGACATACAAGATCATGGAAAAAGCTAATAAACATCAGCTTGCTGCTTCATCATCAACAACTCAGCTTGAACTTATGCTGTATATAAATACCAGAGAGAGCCATGATGTAATTCGATTGAAATTCGGTTTATTAAATTTCTTGTAGAAATGAACCTTTCTCTGTCATTTATTAGTGTTGCTGATGATTTATTTTGCACGTTTTCCAGACAGCAAAATTGCAAAGGATTACTCTTATGCTAGAACAAAAACAGTTCAGTAAGAAAATCACACAAAATTCAGATCATCAATGAAAGATAGAACATTGGAATCAGTAATGATTGAAAAAAATCAAGGTGTGGAAAAGGCTGATATACAGCCTGTTTCAGTGAGTTGTATGAAATGGGCACCCAAATGGAACGGGGTGCCCGTTCAGAAGGTGCAAGAGTGCAACACATGCATCTTTGACATTAAATAATTTAAGTAAGGCACTGTCCAACTTTGCTGATTGTTGTAGATGTTGTAAATAGTTACAGATGCATTACAGTTTTTAAAATCAGTGTTTGATCCTGAAAATCAGTATTTTTGACATAAGCAGTCAGTATTTTTGTACTAGAGCAGGGGTCTCAAACTCAAACCGCCATGAGGGCAGCATGAGGACATTTACGATGGCCCAAGGGCCGCACCACCTTGTGGTCTCTCATGATACCTTGTGACACCAATCATTTTGAGGGCCATAGAATACGGCTTGGTGGGCCACATGCGGCCTGCGGGCCACATGTTTGAGACCCCTGTACTAGAGGGTTGGCAGCTATGCCCTATATCCAACTGCTGATAGTCTAAATTTCCTTTGTGGTGAGCCTGCATTATATTGTTCCAGTGTTTGTACCCACAACCACTACATCCATTTATTAATAGTCCTAATTTCATTTGTAATGTATCCCTATGCTATGGGCCATGCACAGTTTTATTCTTTGATCTAAAATTTTGGTTTCATTAAAGGAGGGGTTTAGTATTATATATATATATATATATATATATATATTTTTTT